>PVIH01010689.1:34801-73741 GCA_004025045.1 Sigmodon hispidus
TTTTTTTTTTTTTTTTTTTTTTTTTTTTTTTTTTTTTTTTTTTTTTTTTTTTTTTTTTTTTTTTTTTTTTTTTTTTTTTTTTTTTTTTTTTTTTTTTTTTTTTTTTTTTTTTTTTTTTTTTTTTTTACATTTTAGATTTTGTTTGTCAGTAATTTATTGAGTATTTTTGCATCAATGTTCATGAGGGAAATTGGTTTATATTTCTGTTTCTCCATTGTATCTTTATCTGGTTTGAATATGGGGTGAATGTGTCCTCATAAAAAAGAGTTTGACAATGTTCTTTCTGTTTCTATTGTGTGGAACAATTTGAAGAGTATTGTGTTAGTTCTTCTTTGAAATTCTGATAGAATTCTTTGATGAAACCATCTGGCTTTGAGCTTTTTTTGGTTGGGAGACTTTTAATAGCTACATCTTTTTCCATAGCAGTTATAGGTCTATTTAAGTTGTTTATTTTGTCTTGATTTGATTTTGGTAAGTAGCACCTATCCAGAAAACTATGTAATTTTTGAGGTTTTTTTTTTCTTTTTTTTTTTAAATTTTGTGGAGTACAGGTTTTTGAAGTATGACCTAATAATTCTCTGTTGGTTTTTTTTTTCCCTTGTCTTTCTGATTTTGTTACTTTGGATACTCTCTCTCTCTCTCTCTCTCTCTCTCTCTCTCTCTCTCTGCCATTTGGTTAGTTTGAATAAGAGGGGTTTTTTGTTTGTTTGTTTGTTTTTGTTTTGTTTTTTAATTTTGTTGGCTTATTCTTTTCTCTAACTCTTTTTTTTCCATTGTTTTCTTTATTGTTCTCTTTGTTTCAATTTTGTTGATTTCAGCCCTGAGTTTGATTATTCCCAGCTATCTACTCTTTTTGTGTGTGTTTGCATCTATTTGTTCTAGAGCTTTCAGCTCTGCTGTTAAGTTTCTTGTGTCAGATTTCTCAAAATTTCTTTTGTAGGCCCTTAGCGCTATGAACTTTTCTCAATGCTAAAGAGAAAGCAACAACAGCTGCTAAAAGGCATTGCACTATAGAAAAACAACTGAGCTAAATCAACCTGTCTACTTCAAATATGTACTGACCTCATAATGGAAGTCAGAATATATGCTACATTTGGAAATGAGTTTTGCTTTTGTTTTCACAAGTAAAGATGAGCTATGGATACCATCAAAATTAATAAAGACTCTATTTGAACCAGACAACCTTTATGAAAATAAGAAATGATGGTTTATCCACTCATATTACAATTCTTTAAGGTGTAAGAAAAACAACGGGTTGGGGCAAGTTTTTGTTTTTGTCTTTACAGAAAATTAGAAATACCTATCTTCAGGAAGTTAAAAGAACTTGAACATCTAGATGTCTACAACAGAAAGGAGGCTATCCAGAAAATTTTACAAGCAAAAGAAATATCAGACCAGTATACTTTACAGAGTAAAAGCTCATTGCTTAACCTCTATATGCCTTTATTTGTAAAAAAGAAAGAAAAAAATTTGAAGTCCCAGTTTAGTTATAATTTAAATCTGGCTTTGGAGTTGGAGTGTGGCTCCTATCTTCTCTAAACCCAAGCATACTTGTTAAAGAAAAAATGCAAAATCTCGGCATCATATCAGAACAGCCATCTAATATGGGACAGAAGAATAACTAAAAATAAGAGACTATCCTATTGTTACTAATCCTATGCTTAGTAAATAAATAAATCTATAAGACTATATACAAATATATTTACATATTTTGAACTTTTTGTCATGATATTGATATTCATGTAGAGTACTCATTAATTATAGAAAAAAGGCTTTATTTTTGCTTCCTGTACAATGTGTTAGGTTTTAATCTCTTATGAGTTTTTTGCAGCAATCCATAAAAATGTCTAATTGTGAACTTAAAGTATCCAAAAGAAAGATGGGGCAACTGATGATGATTTCACATGGACTATGATAAAGCCCCTAGGCTGACAAACAACAACCAAAAATCAGATTTGGACTAAAAACTGCTCAGAACAATTTTGAGGTGACTAGTTGAAATGAACCAGCTTCACAGACTACTCTAGCCAGGACTTGAGACAAACTGTGCACTTTCCTGTTATGCAGCTACTTATTTCAGGACATGATTATTAACAAAATTTTTCTTTTCAGGATCCCCTAAAGATGTCATTGGCCCTCATACAGGAGGAAGTAAATTTAAGAACACAGCACCCACATTCTCAAGAGGTCGGGTAGGTGGTTTGGGGCATTTCAATGGATTATGGATTGTTGTTGTTGTTTAGGGTAATTGGTTAAAATTTGTTATTGGTTATGGTTCAAAAATAGCTAAACAAGAGTGATTAGATTCAGGGTTCTTGTTTAAATAAAAGAAAAAAGGGGATGCAGATATAGTAGGTATTAGGGTAAATTATTGAATCTACTTTTAAAAAGCAATTACTATCTTTAAATATTTTATATTGGCTTGATTTTTGTATATTGTATACAAATTATATATACTGATATAAAGTTGAGCTTAATTATACATATCTCATATGAGTTGTTGAAATGTGTCTCAGGGAGCTGCTGACATCACAGGGTGATAAGTGTGTTTGGAGGATGGAGTGCATCTTGTAGATTGCATGGTTTTACAAATAGGGGGGCTAGTGGGTTATACCAGCCCTTAGGAGTCTTCCTAGCTTACCTCTTGATCCTGTAGGGGCTGGCAAACTCTGTTTCTCAGGGACCAGTGAGGTGACAGAGTGATGAATGGGTTTGGGGGATGGGGTGGGTCTTATCAATTGCAGGGTCTGTTAAATGGGGTTGTTAATGGGAAACCAGCCAACAGGAGTCTTGATAAATTTATTTTGAGAAGAAATAAGAAGAGAGGTTTAATATATAACAGAGAGAAGAAATATTTGACAGGTAACTAGAAAAAACTAACACATGCATATATATTCAAATGAGTTCATTCTTTCATTCATACTGAAAAATCTGAGGCATAGCACCACAAAAAGCAATATAAGGTCTTTAAATATTTAAATATTCTAGCTCAGTTCATTTAAGCATCTCTTGTGCTAGCCATTGTCTTGAAGCTTTGTAGGACATTCTAGAAACATGTCAGAGCAGTAACATATTGATGCTGTCTCCTCCTGTGAAAGCCCAGAAAATAGTACACCAATTAATCAACCTTTTATCATATTTTTAGAATGTGTTCAACCTCATTTTAGATTTCATTTTTTCATAATTAAATAGTGTGTATATCAGTGTGTAGATATGTGCATGTGAAAGCAATGCCTACAGAGTTTATAATAGGGCATTAGGTCCCTTGGGGCATGAGTCACAGGTGGTTCTGACCTCTTGGTTTGGTTGATCAGAATAAATTCAGGTCCTCCAGAAGAGCAAAGCATTCTCCTAATCAGTGAGTTTCTCTTAAGACTCTCACTTAATTGTGACAATATTTCCAAAATGTATAACTTTTGCAAATTTTAAGTTGCTACAAAACATAAGCAATTTGCAAACACCTCTTTCTTTTAATCTATCACCTATACCCACCTGTATTTCTTTGTATGTGTGTGTGTAATTCAAATGAGAAAGTGGAACTATGCATTCATTACCTTCACTCTATGTGTGACTTTGTTTCTTCAGTAAATCTGTATTCAGTATAAAAAAATAAGGAAATATTTATTTGGCTAAAGGAAAATCTATAATGAATAAACCCAGTAATATATCCTTTAAAATGTATTTGGAAATGCTACTTTGTTAAAATATAAATGGGTAGATGTCCTCTGAAAACATAAATCTTTGGCTCATTTCAGAAATATGTTTTAGAATCAAAGGAGAAACATCTCTTAAATTCTAAATTAAAGCTATCAAGTGTGACAGAATTAAATTCAGTAGATAATTGATTAACACTTTACATAACTACCTCATATTCCAATTTACCCCAAAATGAGGCAACACACAATGACCATTTGAATTATGAATAGTTCATTAACTACAATGTTCTATTTGATTAGTTCAAATAGAATGCTGAAGATACTGCTTCAGTGTGGGTTTGACACATTGATGTCTTCCATATTGATACAAAGGAATCTTAATGACAGATATTAAAATAGCATGAATTATAACAATCTGATTGTTGTAATTATCAGCAATTTTATGTTGGTAAATATATAAACTATTTCCATGAAGATATTTTAAAATAACTCATTTTTAAATTTTTCTTGTGCTTTGTTTCCAGACATATTGAAGAAAACCAAGTAATTACTAGCAATCCATCAATTGTATAATGGAATTTTAACAAATTGACTAAATAATGGCTCACATTTAGGGAAATGGACTTTTAAAGTGAGCTGTTTATCGTTCATCCATATTTTAAAGATATTTCTTTTGATAGTTTTAAAGCTTTATAATTGTTTAGGTAATATAATATTTCATGTTTTGGCTTCAGGGCAAAAAGAATAAGCATACCAACCAGTCTAGGAGTAAAAACTGTCAAGAATAGTGAAAGAGAAAAAACTGATACTACTGCTGCAGCTTCATAGAAGCTGCTACATTCTAGCCTTGGCAGGTACTAAAATAATAGACAAAATCATAAAGGCTTAGGACAAGAGGAACTTAGTGGTATAATATCTACAACTCCTTCATTGATAGGTCTGTAAAATCAAATTCACATTATCACAGCAGTAAATATTAAAGACTTGGCAAAACCAGTCAAATTGCAATTATATTCTAATTCTAATCCCTAGAATTCACTGAGGAAGATGGAGCTTGATTTGGTGGGAAGTATCAATTAGAAATCCTCTCTACTATTTAAGAAATGTGATCCTCATTTATCATGAAATAATTCAACCATCTGTATTTATAAACAAAGGAAGAGGGTGACTCGATTGATCCTGATTATATCATTTATTGTACACTAAGGTAGAAAAAACAAGTCACAATGCTCATAATTAAAAATTAATTTCCATCTATACCATATATAATTTTGCAATTATTTTCTACTTAGCTTTCATCATGGAGATGTGATTTCATTTCTTGTAACAGCCGCTTGAATGACCCAGCTTGGTGTTACTTTATTTATTTCTGTGGCAAACATTTAAAACAAGCAACTAAAGGAAGAAATTGTGGGGATTTGAACTCCAGGGTACAATTATCACAGCAGAGAATGCACAGCAACCAGAGCTTGTCATTGAACCCACACTTAGGAAGCAAAGAGAGATTCCTGCTTTCATTACTCCCATTTTCTTCTTTTTATTCACTCTGCAATCCTAGTCCATAGAATGATGATGTCAGTATTCAGGTTGAAGTTCCTCTCCTTAGTTAATATCTCTGAAAACACTCTCATAGACACACCTAGAAGTTTGTCTCCTAGCTAATTATAAATCTCATCAAGTTCTTTCAATTAAAAGTAATATTAACTACCACCATGTTTATCATAGATAATAGACTTGTTATTTTATATAAACAAACGCTTACACTTAGTTAGCAAAGAAATAATTCAATAGCATATGTAGTAATTTTTCTGGAAATAAAAGTTTAATAAATAAATCATCACAAGTTCAGCCAGATACATACATTAGCAAAATAAAAAAGATTATTAACTAATATGTCTAAGAAACACTGTGAATGTTGCCTGTGCTTTGAGGCTAAGGGATTAAGAAAATTGGTACTTTCTTAAACCATAGTCAATGTTTATGTAATAAATCGATGTTTGGAGATGTAATAAACTTTCAAATAATCTGACAACTAAAAACCAAACAGATATATATTTTAAATATTTAAAGGGCCAAATTTCATAAATGTTAAGTACAAAAGAAATATAAGGGGCAGAAATATTTGCAAACTAACTTTCCAATAACAGTCAGGGCTCAGCTACCCAAAGTAAAATCCAAGGTTTAATGTGATATCTTGATTACATTGTTTAAAATTCCACAGACTATGAAATAATTAAAATATATGAAGATTTACACAATGGAGTACTACTAAGCCATAAGAAAAAAATGATATCCTAAAATTTGCAGGCAAATGGATGGATTTAGAGAATATCCTTCTGTGTGAGGCATCACAAACCCAGAAAGAAACACCTTGGACCAGCACCTTGGAGCCCATTCCCTCTAGAAGAAAACCTAACCCAGTCTTGATGTTGGGGTGAGGAAAGCAGATCTGCCTGGAGTGGATGCTGAACTAAGCCACCTTGGGACCTCCTGCCCTTGCTGGGGTGGAGATAAGGTGATGGGGAGAAAAGAGAGTGACTGGGAGGGGCAGGAGGGGAAAGGGAGTTTAAACAAGGGATACATGGATAAAAAATATGACTTTATTCATAATAAAAAAAGAAAATACATGAAGAAAAGAAAAAATATATACTGCTCATGTCAGAATATGCAGGTATATTATTTGCTAGCATGCTTTAGGCCCTGGGTTTAAAACATTACTGTTCATTAACACTGAAATAATTTGCTACTAAAATTAAATGTAATTGAAACATAAGGAGAATAACTAGGGACTGAAAAAAAATGATGCAGTAGTCAAAATCACTGGCTGCTGTTGAAGAACTTTAGAGTTTGGATCCCAAGCACAATGTTTGCAGTTTACCAGCTCCCTGTTATTCTAACTCTTGGGGATCTTCTGGCTTATGCAGATACCTGCCCTCAAGAGAACACACACACACACATACACACACACACACACACACACACACACACACACACACACACAAACACACAAAAAAAATAAGTGAAATATACTAATCTGGCAGACTATGTTGTATATGATTCCAAATATTTATCCAAATATTTGAAATATTTATATTTCCAAATATGGAAATAGCAAAACAATGAAGATGAAGTGATGGGGAGAAGAGAGAGTGACTCGGAGGGGCAGGAAAATAAAATAAAATAAAATAAAATAAAATAAAATAAAATGGCAAATGGATATCAACGGTTTAGAGGAAGAAATGATGAACAAGACATGAAGAATTTTGAGGGCACTGACAATAATCTATAAAATATATTGTCTAGATCCTAAAGCATGCCACATCAAGAACAAATTCTAGTGCAAACAAAAATTTGAGTGGTGATAATGATGTGTTGGCATGTTTCTGTCACTGGTATCAGTGGTGTTGTTCTGTTTAAGAATGTCAATAGGAAGGAAAATTGGGCCTGAAGTTGAGCCAGGATGTACAGAAAAATCTCCAAACCTTATCTCACATTTACTGTGAACTTAAAACTACATGAAGAAATGATGTTTAATGGATAGAAAATAGCTCAGTGGTTAAGAGAAATTGCTTCTTTTGCAGAGGACAAGTTTGGTTCTCAGTACTCACATGGGGAACTCACAAACCCTCCTGTAACTGCATCTCCTGGGTATCTAATACCTGCTTCTGGCCTCTGCAAGCACTACACTCACATGTATAATCCCCTGCACAGACACACGTGTATACATGATTAGATTTTATAATAATAAGAGAAAACTTTATTTTTGTTTAACTTTAAAATTATTTGTGTTGAGGGAGGGAAGGTGTGTCACAGTGTGTGTGTTGACCTTAGGACAATTTACAGAAGTGGGTTTCAGGGGTCACACTCAAATTGTGTGGCTAGATATCAAAATAAATGCCCACTGTGCAATCTTGCTAGACCTCAAGTCTGTGTTAAATGAGAAAAATATTCCCTAGCCAATATCTATAGTAGAGAGCAGGAACTATCACCTTGACTTCCTTGATCCAGATCTACCTTGACCTAGAGGAGAATGCTGCTTTGAGAGTAGATACCAAGCAACATGGCTAAATATAGATTAAAATAATGGTTTAATTAAAGTATAAGAACTAGACAGTAATAAACCTGAACTACCAGCCCTGCATTTTTTATAATATTAAGCCTTCAAGTCAATTATTTCATAAGTGGCTGTGGGTCCAGACTTTGGGGCTAGGCGGATAGATAACTTCTGGCTACAAATATCCTTAGGTAACTCTAGTTTCTAGTCTAAATAATCCATGTTTTCTCAAACTGGAAATCAATCATCTTTTACATCAGTAAATCTACATTATCTCTTTCCTTGGTGTGCTAAGTAGCATAAAACAACAACCAATAAAAATTGAGACAATATGACATGGGTGTTTGCAGTATATTAATGCACATAGAAGAAAAGCTTAGAGCATAAAATAGTGAACCAGATGGACATGGCAATGGCTAACACTGGGGTTGGAGAAGGACCAAGAATAGGCTAATCACTGGAGTTTTGGTGCCAGAGAATGGACTAATCTCCTGACATGAAAATGGGGGACTTGTTTCACATCTAAATCAATGTCCACATATTTCCTGAATATATACACTTTAAAGCCACAAGACACAGGGTAAGATTGACATTTTGTTTTATTAGTTCTGGCCCTAACTGTAAATAAATGCATTTTCTTTCACCAAGTCTTATCTCCCAGTGTCTCAGTAGATCTGTAAAGCATGACCTTTAGATTCTGCTAACATATTGAAACCTGGATGACATAAAAAATGTTGTGGCTTGCTTGGGGAATGGCATTTTCCTATATGCCGATGTCTACTATGAAATGTCTCTAAAATGCTTCACACACTCAGAAATACTTGCCAAACAAAGCAGTTATGAACCCAGAAAATGTTCCAAAATTTATTGCTGAAAAATATACTGTGAGCAAACATTAGATTCTTAAACAATGCTTCAGTGTAACATATTTTAGTGCAATCTAAGAACTTAAAGTCTATTAAGCACCAAGAATTGTTTCTAATTCAGAATATCCCCTGTGACTTTCAAAATAAAATTTAATGTATATTTATGACTTAGGTAATAAAGGAACAGAACTTATGTGAGACACAATAAAAAGCTGATTAAAGTTTGCCAATTGCTTAAGGATTCTTCAGGGAGATTTATTTTCTTTCTTCTGAAATAATGCTTTCCTTGCCTGGAGACGTTGATGAACTAAATATCCATTAAGACTAGAACTGCTCCCACTGCAGTAGAGAGCTAAATTCTAGGTATGCTCCATAGAAGAGAACTTGAAAAGGTCATTGAGTTATCTCAGAGATGCCAAAAGAAATTTCATCATTCTGTGCCTACTGATTTTTACTCACTCTATCTTAAAAAATAATATGACAAAATGTTTTATTTTTAGAGAAGCTATTGCAAATCCTCGTCTCCCAAAGAACACACACATGCATGTGTTTCCTTCCTAATGAAGACAGTTTTTTAATCAACTCAGGTGCTTTAGAAAGTCAAGTGCAATCAGGTATTAAGAAAGAAGTGATTAGGAGAGGTATTTAAGAGTCACAGAAAGGAGTCATATTAAATGTAAATGCTCCTATCTCTAAACTTAGAAAGTTTTGCTTTGTGACATTTAATTTCTGTTCTCATCTATATTATCTATCTGCCTTTCTAATTAACATTTCCCCACTATCAACCTTTTTTAGTGGCTTATGTCATTTTTTTTAAGATTGGTTCTTATACATCAATAAAGATATTGAAATAATTCTGGGGAATCATAATGGTGTTAAAAATATGAGTTATTTAAGCTCAAATCAATTTTAGTTTTATTCAGTTTCACTATTTGCAAATGGAAAATATTATTTTTTACAGGACTATTTAGTCAACCAAGGACTATAGTAACAAATATATTTCAATAGTTATGTGTAGCACAAATAAATCTAGTTGCTTTTAATAATAAAATCCTGGAGCCAGATATCAGAGTAAATGCTGAAGGATGAGAGGAGCCAGCCACTGGAGAGAATTCTTACCTCTACTGAATCTTTGTCCAAAAAGACTGAGAGTCTATCTCCTCCTGTCTTAATATTTCTCAATCAGCTCAGCCATAACATTTTCTGTCTCAGCCTCCTTAGTGCTGGGATTAAAAGCATGCCCCCTAAGTACTTAGATCAAAGGCATGAGATCCCCAGTGCTGGGCTAAAAGGTGTGTGCCACCATTGCCAGCCTAACTAGTGGCTGGTGTTGCCCTCTGATCTTCATGCAAACTTTATTTGTTAGAGCATATACAAAATATCACCACAAAAAGGAAGCAAACAATGACTAAAGCAGACACACCAAACTTTTTTTTTCTTTTGTTTTTTCTTTCTTTCTGTTTGTCTCATTTATTTATTTATTATTGTTTATATATCCCTACCACAGTTTCTCCTCCATTCTCTTCTCCCAGTCCATCTCCCAACCTCCACCTTTTTCTCTTCTATTCCTCTTGAGAGAAAGGGCAAGTTTTCCATGCCAACCATGGCATATCAAGTTGCAGTGAGATGAGGCACTTACAATCTTCTATTAAGGCTGGACAAGACAACCCAGTAGAAGGAAAGAGTCCCAGAATCAGGTAACAGATTAAAATGCAGTCACTATTTTCACTTTTAGGAGTCCCACAAGGAGACCATGATACACAACTGTAATATATGTGCAGAGATACATTAGTCCCATGCAAGCTCCCTAGTTAGCACTAAACCCCATACTTACATACTTGGTAGCTAAATTTAGACTTTGTTTTTAGATTTGGAAGTTTTCTTATACAAATATAAGCTTGGCATAAGTTTAAAGTAGACATGGGTAACAAAGGAAATCTTTTGTCTTTGAGAAGTCAAATTATATAGGACTATAATACAGTAGTAATGAGAACCTCAGCTAATTCCAAACCAAAAGTGGTTTTCCTTTAGAAGAGCATTTCTCCACTCTAACAGAACTCCATGGAGAATTATTTAAATATTTTTACACCCAGACCCCAAATAACCAGACAACTGAGGCCATTTGGGAAAACAAGTGCTAAGTGGTCAAATAGAGATGGCCAATGTATGCTTCTTCCTCTAAAACCAAATAAAAGTTAAACAACTAAAGACTCCATCTGAAAATATTTTACAGTTAGAATTTTATTATAATTAATATATAGGTTTTATTTTAAAGGCCAGGAAACTAAATATGCAAATATATTCTAAAGATAAATATACTCTTCTCTGGCTATGTTATATGCTTGTTTGTTGAGAGAGAGAGAGAGAGAGAGAGAGAGAGAGAGAGAAATAGTGCATTTTGAAGTAAGTGATGCTGAGAGAATGCTGAAATCCAGTAGCAAAGGACAAAATGAAGCATCAAAGTCTCAAGGACCAGGAACAATAGCATAGAAATTTAATAAAACCTGTCCCCATAGTCCCTCTCTGGAACTGAGGTCAATCCCTAGAGTCTGAACTCAGCACTCCCTAGCAGACAGGAGCTAGAGTTTGGCAGTGAGGGTCTCCTCCAGCCACACCAAAAAGAGAGGACCTTGATGGCCAGGCCCTGACTCCAGAGCAAACTGCCTCATTGGAGAAGGACTGATTATTTGAAATTCAGACCCCTGTCTAGAGCACAGTCAGATATCAAGCAGACTCCTTGCTCAGAGGAGGCATGAGACACACAAGTCTTGTCAAAATGGACTAGGAACTGCCTAATCATGAACCACTGAAGCCATGTGCAAAAATACATATAGCAATCTAAAGAACAGCAAGACAGCTCCAGAAGAAACTGGTGGTTTTACAACTACAAGACATGAACAGAGCAATGAAGAGGAAACAGAAGGAAACAATACCAAAAACGCCTTTATGAAGATTATTGAAGCCTTCAAAGAAAATATAAAAAATTCTCTTAAAGAAATAGAAGAAAATACAAACAAAAAATGTGAAGAGGTGAACAAATCCTTGAAAGAAAACCAAAAAAAGGTAAACCAAAAAATGAAAGAAACCTTCCAGGAACAAAAAGCTGAAATAGAAGCAATAAAAAAGGCACAAAATGATGCAAAGGTGGAAATAGAAAATTTAAAGAAAAGAACTGGAACTACAGATACAAGCTTAACCAACAGAATCCAAGAGATGGAAGAGAGAATCCCTGGAGTGGAAGACTCAGTAGGGGAATAGACATATCAGTCAAAGAAAATACTAAAACAAAAAAAAAAGCCATAACTCAAAATGTTCAGTAAATCTGGGATACAATGAAAGACCTAACCTGAGAATAATAGAAATAGAAGAAGGAGAAGAATAACAGCTCAAAGGTACAGAGAATGTATTCAATAATTTCATAGAAGAAAACTTTCCTAACTTAAAGAAGGAAATGCCTATAAAGATACAAGAAGCTTACAGAATACCAAATAGAAATGACCCCCCAAAAGTCTGCTCATGATATAATAATCAAGCCACAAAATATACAGAACAAAGAAAAAATTTTAAGAGCTGCAAAACAAAAGAACCAACTTACCTATCAACTTACCAAGGCAGATTGATCAGAATAAATCTGAATATTCAATGGAAACTGTGAAAGCAAGAAGGGCTTGATCAAAAGTTATAGAGACGCTAAAAGAGCATGGCTGCCAACCTAGAATACTATACCCGGTAATATTATCAATCATGATACATGGAGTAAACAAGATATTTCATGACAAAGTCATACTGAAACAATACCTTTCTATCATTCTGGCCCTCCAGAAAGCATTAGAGGGAAAACTCCAACCTAAGGATGCCAGATACACCCATGAAACCACAACATTCAATAATCACACAGAAGAAAATCCCAGAGAAAGTAAATACATATAAGCTACCACCAAATAGCAGGAACCATCACTCAGTGGTTACTAATATTCAAATCAAGAAAATCAGAAATGAGAAGGGGGACATTACAACAGATCCCCAGGAAATCCAGAAATATCAGGTCATACTTTGAAAAATCTATATTCCACAAAAAGAAAAACCTAGAACAAATGGACAGCTTTTTGGACAGGTACCATTTACCAATATTAAATTAAGATCATATTATATAACTAAACAGACCTATAACCCTTAAGGAAATTAAAGCTGTCATTAAAAGCCTCACAAGTAAAAAAAGCCCAGGTCCAGATGGTTTCAGTGCAGAACTCTACCAGACATTCAAAGAAGAATTACTACCATTATTCCTCAAACTATTTCACACAGTAGAAACTGAAGGAATATAACAAAATTCCTTTTATGAGACCAAAATTACCCTAATACTCAAGCCACTAAAAGATGCAACAAAGAAGGAGAATTACAGACCAATTTCCCTCATGAATATTAATGCTAAAATTCTCAACAAAATTTTGGCAAACCATATACAACAATATATAAAAAATAATCATCCACCATGATCAAGTAGGCTTTATCCCAGAAATGCAGGGATGGTTCAACATACGAAAAACCCTAATTGTCATACATCATATAAATAAACTGAAGGGAAAAAACATATGATCATATCCTTGGATGCTGAAAAATCCTTTGACAAAATCCAAAACTCCTTTATGATAAAAGTCCTAGAGTTATCAGGAATACAGGGGAATACCTAAAAATAACAAAGGCAATTTACAAGAAACCAACAGCCAACGTCAAACTTAATGGAGAAAAACTCAAAGCAATCCCACTAAAATCTGGAACATGACAAGGATGTCTTCTTTTCCCTTATCAATTCAATATAGTTCTAGAAGTTTTAGGTAAAACAATAAGAGAATGAAAGGAGATTAAGGGGTACAAATTGGAAAAGATGACTGAAACTATCTCTTTCATATTTGAGATGATATGATTATATACGTAAGTGATCCACAAAATTCTACCAGGGAACTTCTACAGCTGATAAACACCTTCAGCAATATAGCAGGATACAAGATTAACTCAAAGTAATCAGTAGCCCTCCTATACACTAAAGATAAAAGGGATGAAAAATAAATAAGGGAAATACCACCCTTTATAATAGTTGCAAATAGCACTAAATACCTTGGAGTAACTATAACCAAAGAAGTAACAAATCTACTTGACAAAAATTTTAAATCACTGAAGAAAGAAATTGAAGAGAATATCAGAAAATAGGAAGATTTTCCATGTTCCTGGATAGGTAGGATCAACATAGTAAAACTGGCAATTCTACCAAAAGAATCTACAGATTCAGTACACTACCCATCAAAATCCCAACACAATATTTTAAGACCTTGAAAGAACAATACTCAACTTCACTTGCAATAACAGGAAAGCCAAAACAATATTGATCAACGAAAGTATCTCAGGAGGTATCACCATCCCTGACTTCAAGTTATACTATAGAGCTACATTTTAAAAAACAGCCTGGTACTGGCATAAAAACAGACTTGTGGATCAATGGAATAGAATTGAGGGTCTGGGCATTAACCCAAAAACCTATGAACACCTGATCTTTGACAAAGAGGCCCAAAATATTCAATGGAACAAAGATAATATCTTTAACAAATGGTGTTGGCATAGCTGGATGGTAGTATGTAGAAAAATGCTAATAGATCCAAGCCTGTTACCCTGCACAAAACTCAAATCCAAGGGGATCAAAGACTTCATCATAACCCCACCACCCTGAGCTTGATAGAAATGAAAGTGTGAAATACCCTCCAACGACTTAGCACAGGGGATCACTTCCTAAATATAACACCAGTAGCAAAGACACTACGAACAACATCAATAAGTTGGAACTCCTGAAACTGAGAAGCTTCTGTAAAGCCAAGAATATAATCAATAGGACAAAACGACAGCCTACAACAAAATGGGAAAAGATTTTCACCAACCCTAGAAGTGACAGAAAACTGACCTCCAAAATATATAGAGAACCCAAGAAACTAGAGCCCAAAACTTTCAATAACCCAATCAAAAAATGGGGTTCAAAACTAAAAAGCAAATTCTCAGCAGAAGAATTACGAATGGCTAAAAGGCACTTGAAAATGTGCTCACCACCTTTAGCCATCAGAGAAATGCAAATCAAAACAGCTTTGAGATACCACCTAACACCTGTTAGATTGGCTAAGATAAAAGACACAGGTGACAGTCTATGCCGGAGAGGGTGCAGAGCAAGGGGAACACTCCTCCATTTTTGGTGGGAGTGTAAGCTTGTTCAGCCACTCTGGAATGCAGGATGGAGGTTTCTCAGGAAAATGGAATCAATCTCCCCAAGGATCCAGCAGTCCCACTTCTGGCTGTATACCCTAAAGCAGCCCATTCACACTCCAAAGGCATTAGCTCAACTATTTTTATAGCAGCATTATTCGTAATAGCAAGAACCTGGAAACAACTTAGATGCCCCTCAACTGAAGAATGGGTTAACAAACTGTGGCACATTTACATAATGGAGTACTACTCAGCAGTAAGAAAAAATAATATAGTAAAATTGGCAGGTAAATGAATGGATTTAGAGAATATTCTCCTGAGCGAGATATCACAAACCCAGAAAGATAAGCAGGGCATGTATTCACTCATCAGTGAACTCTAATCAAAAAAGCAAAAAGCAAAACATGCCCAAGCTGCAAACCACAACCACTGAACAGCTTTAGATCTGAAATACCTTGGTCTGGCACCTTGGATCCCAATCCCTCCAGAGGAACACCTGACCCAGTCTTGATGTTGGAGTGAGGAAAGCAGATCTGGCAGGAGTGGATGCCGAACTAAGACATATTGGGACCTTGGGACCTCCTGCCCTTGCTGGGGAGGATATAAAGAGATGTGAAAGATGTGTTCTTATTTGTTGAAATAAGATTGAAAGGAAGAGTCCACACACAGTCTATTTATCTGAATTCTGTTAGTTCTAATACCAGGATTTCCAGTTGGGTACATAGTTTGAAACCAAGTTAACAAAGTACCCTAAAATTTAGACAGTAGTTGTACATTGTGTAATGCTTTTATTAACTTTCCCATAACTTCCAAGAACTTACGTGGTTGGGTGCCAATTGAGAAGGTTGCTAATGTCTAATTTTAGACCTTTGCAGAGCTCTTCATATCCTATATGTGACCCTCCAAACATGATACACTACATTGGTATAGTGTGGAAGATTGTAGGCTCAATGACTCAACAGAGGCAAGTATATCAACCATAGAATCAGAACAGAAACTATATGATGCACACCACTGCAAGGAACATATTTTTATATAATAGAAAGTAATGAAATTACCATCTTCTAGAACTAAGGTCATTAACCTTGTCCTTTGTAAAAAAGAGAGATAATGTTAACTTATTTATAAATATTGTAGGTATTTTACTATAACCAAAGCCAACACTGTATACCAAATCATAATCTACATAAATATCTTTAAGCTAACTAAATTTTCTATGTACTCTACAGAGTAGAAATCAGGGAGATAACTGATAGGCCAGATACTTAAATATCAAACTAGGAGCAAAGGATTATGAACATGCAAGACAGATGATCTTTATTGAAAGTCTACAATAATATCTTAGCAATCACCTGAAAAATAAATTGATGCTGCCTAAAGGCAGAAAGAAAATGTTTAAATAATTATTTATTGAATATGACTTATATTCAAGAAACTATAGACAGGCACCTAACTAAACTAAGAAATAAATTTATGTTACAAATGAGAATTTAATCAATTAGAGGGCTTAAAAAGAATTAAAGAAAATGTTGGAATTGAAGTACTTAATAAATCAAATGAGAAATACTGTTTAGAGTCTCAGTATCAGACTAGATCAAACATAAAAAGATATATGTCTTGAAGGCAGGTCCTTTGAAATATACAAAACAAAACAAAAAAAATGAAACAAGATTGTGTTCAAGATCTTTAAGATACCATGAAATTAAAAAGGCCTACATTTTAGGAACCTCGGTGGTGGAGAGGAAAACAAAGGCGTGGGGTTTGAAATGAGAAACAAGCTCCATAAGCTCACATCTTTGAGGATTTAGTCTTCAACTGTTGATGCTGTTTAGTTGGTTTAGGAAATGTAGCCTTGCTGGTAGTCTTTGAGGATACATAGCTGCCTCAAGCTTCCAGCTTGTGCCTCTCTCTCTCTCTCTCTCTCTCTCTCTCTCTCTCTCTCTCTCTCTCTCTCTCTCAGTGCAAAACTCACTGGCAAAATAGAATTGCAAAGAGAAGTAGAGAATTTTAAACCCTGATGAGAACAAAAAGAGTCAGATTGCAGATGCACAGAAAGCAAAGACAAGAGCAATATTCAAATAGAAGTTTCACAGATAAAAGTATCACATGCTTTCTTAGTTATTCATAATAACCTAGACTTCTCCACTGACAAATATACAGATTGGCAGAAGGCATACAAAATCAAGACTTTATAATACTCTCCATGTCATTTTCCACTTCCTCAGTAGAGAAGCACACATACTGCAAGTGAAATGATATTCTCTTATTTAAAAATGTAATAAGAAGTCATTAGCCTCATGTCATTCAAAAACATAAAATTAAAAAACCATAAAGACACAAACTGTAAGGGTTTAAAGTTATTAAATACTGACAACAGATTGAGTTACAAAGCAGTAACCAGTGAAAAGTTACGTTTACACAATGTCAGAGCACCAAATTTTCTAAAACAAACATTAAATTAGAGAGATAAATAAGACCTGATAGAAAGTAGTGAAGACTTCAACATCACACTTTAATCAATTTACAGATAATCCTGACTGATGCTCTGGAATGAAGCAACAGAGTTCTAGTATTCTACAGACCCAATGTTATTGACAGATCTTTATAGGTCATTACCTCTACTAATTGTAGTCTGAATGTTATTACCTTCAGCACAAGAACATTTCCTAAAACAAATCCAAATAGTAGAAACAAAAAGAATCTTAATATTTAAAAAACAAAACAAAACAAAATTGAATTATGTAAAACCTCTGAACTCAAAGTATCAATAGTTCAAATTGATAATAAAAATTATACATATCCATGAATGCTGAGAAAATGTTAACTAACTGTAAAATTTTCACTCAGGAAAAGAAAAGGAAAATTTAAAACATCTTGAGGCACACATAAATGTAAATACAACAAAATAAAACTTGTATGACTCAGCTTAAACAGGGCTTAGGACAATGTCTATAGCAAGAACTGCCTATATTTAAACACAAGAAGACCCATTTAAAGCCTGATGGTGTGCCCCAAGACATAGAAAGACAAAAGGAAATCAATCTCAACATTACTTGAAACTCAAAAAGCAATAGGAAAGAAATAGCAAGTAATAGGACAGAAATAAACAGAGAGATTAAGATCAATAAAATAAACCTATGAACCAGACCTGATGATTTGATAAATTAATTAAACAAATATTTTTTCAAATTAAGAGAAAAACTCTCCAATGAATAAAATAGAGAACATCAAAAATGATACAAGGAGGTATAATTATTTATTTAATCTTGTTATTTATAGAATATTGGTTTGAAGTAACCTCCCACACTGGATCCCATGATCAGATCAAACCACAATGGAGTTACTTGGACTGTGCAGAATATACACAGTTGACCTTGGAAATAGTTATTTCCCCAACAAACAAGACCTCAATTGATTTCAGCTGCCCTGCTCAGTAACTGTTTGAGGAACTTACAATTAAATAACTATTCTACCTTTTGTTCTTCATTTTTGTCCTTTTCTAGCTATACAGAAAACACCCTCCATTAAGCTAATTGGTACATTCATTTTATTTCATAGAAATAGTTAATCATCTTTCAAAGTAAAAATAAGTTATTTACACTAATTCTGCTATGATCTTGACTTTGGAGAAGTCACCAATATGAAATCTCATCTCCTAAATATGATCAGAAAAGGGAAGACTCCAATCATCATTGTAATGAGGAAGAGAAAACCCAGAGAAGGTCTCAACTCTACACAATGAACAACAAACAACTAAGAAATGCTTCCAACAACAGAAATAGTCATTCTCAGAGAAGGGCACAATAATCGGTTGTCCAACTGTCAACCATGAAACAATACACATGAAAGTGACACACACATGAAAGTGAAATACACTGAGGTTGTATTTATGAATTTAAAATATATATTATATGTAATTAAAGAAAAATTCAAGAATTTGAAAAAGAGGGTACATGGGAGTTTATATGATTTAAAAGGAAGGGAGAAATTATATAATTATATTATATTCTAAAAGTATTTTTAAATTCCTTAGAAAATTTAACTTGGAAACCAGTTATTAATTATTTTTAAGTTCATTTTTTAATCAAAATACTTTTTTATTTTACATACCAACCTCAGTTCTGCCTCCCTCCCCTCCTCCCGCTTCCTGCCCCCTTCCCACCCCCATCTACTTCTCAGACGGGGTATGCCTACCTTGGGAGTCAATGAAAACTGCCACACCAAGTTGAATCAGGACAAATTCCCTCTCTGCTGAATCAAGGCTGATCAAGTTATTCTTCGATAGGAAATGAGCTCTAACAAGCCAGGTTATGCATTTGGGATAAGTCTTGGTTCACTGACAGGGTCCCCTCAACAAATCAAGCCACAAAACTGTCACCTACATTCAGAGGGACTAATTATACTTTTAGGGAATATCTAAAATGTGTAAAGTATTAACCTTTCTTGCCATTGAAATACAAATCACATTATACTTGCTTATATTTTCATCATTGTTCATTAAAGTTTTGTTTTTGTTCTTTGCCTCTTGGTTTATAATTATAAATTTGTTATCAAACTGATTTTCTGTACATAATCTTTATAAGTTCAATTGATCATAAGTTTAGAAAAAAATCTTTCCTCCCTTTGTCTTCCTCCTTTCCTCTTTTCTTCTCTCTGTCTCTCCTGCTCAGTCTCCCTCTCTCTGCTCCTCCATCTTTCCCCTGCCCCTCAGTTCTCCTTGCTGTAACGGTTGTTCATTTCTCTCTGTTAACTATTACAAAATCTCCCTCCCCTGCCCAGGATTTACATTTTATTTTTTATTCTTCTTGAATTTGATTTAAGTAGTAATAGGTCCTCAATTTTATTCAGTCATCTCAGTATCAACGTAAGTGAAAAATTAGATGAAGGCAGTGAGATCCCAGTGGCCCAGATTAGCCTAGTACACAGCCATCAATTTGCAACTATGTATGTGAAGCTGAGAGTAAGACCCATGAACTGGAGTATCTTATTTTTTATGTATTGTCCTTCTATTCCACACATACTACTAGCTACCAATGTACTTTTAATTTTTACCTCCAGATTTGCTTCATGCATAGGAGAAACTGGTAACTAAAAGACAAATTATTTTTAAAAAGGACATTTTCCTGTTACCTGTGGTGAAAAACTATAAGTCTCAACATGTAGTTAAGTGATTCTCACACAGACTAAATGGTGATTTTTTTTTTCCTTAAAATGTTTAGCAGTTTTTCTTGACCACAGCAATAACCATGCCATATCTAAAGCTCTGCTTGTTCTTGACACCTATGTTCCATTGTGCCATTGTGAAGTACATCTTTTGAGTAAGTCCAGAGATTTTCTTATTGACCTATTGCAATGTAAAGTATCAACCATTTATAGGGATTTTTCTTCACAGTTTAGTAGACAGAATCATTGACACTATAAGGCATCCCTGCCTCCATCTTTGAGACACAGTTCTCTATCTTGTAGCCCACCAACCCCAACCTTGTATTATTTTTCTTTTGGCATGATGCTAACTCTATAAAGAAAAGAATTAGATGATCTCTTAATGCTAAGCTCTTCAGTATGGTTTAATAAAGATTGGACAATGGTACAAATAAGACAAAATAGATTGCTAGGAAATTGAACTGAGCTGGTTATATCTCACCTAGTCTCTTCTACATACTGTAGAATTCTTCCATGAAATTTTGACTTTTCCCACAGACTAAAAATAACACCAGATATATAAAAATTATTCACAAGTGTATCATTATCCTTTAGCTTTGGGCAGAATAGAAAGAACTCCTTCTCTTGACTTCCCTGGGTAGAATGTTTATGTGCTACAGTTTGAAGAGCACACTTATACCCCCTGCCCCAACCAAAAAAAAAAGATTAAATCTGATTCTAAATGGGATGGGATAGACTTGTACATAGATGGCGTACAGTGTAGCAGCTAATCAGGTCATAGGAAGGATGTGTGGAGATGTTGCTCTGATTGTGCTGCAGCATTTGACATGAAGGTCCTAAAATTGATATTAAATTTTCTAAAAGGAAATAATGATTCTTAATTTTTTCTAGACAGAGTTTCTTTGTGAAGCAGTTCTGGCTGTCCTGAACTTATTCTGTAGACCAGGCTGGCATGGAACTCACAGATATCCACCTGCCTCTACCCACCAAGTGCTCAAAATAAAGGTGTGTGCCACTACTGCCCATCTCTTTTAAATCTTAAAGAAAGATTTTTGTAAGGAAAGACATCTTTATTCTGTTTTCTCAAAGATGAAATGAATGTGCCTCCCTGTTCCAGGTAAATGCTTACTCAAGTAATGCAATCTGTCACTAAAATACAGCACCTCCCAGAGATCTGTGGTTTCTAGTCAATAAGTATTGATTTAGTTTCTATTAATTCCCAAGAAATATACATGGTGTAAATCAACATATAGAAGGAGGCAAATTAGACTATAAAATGATAAATAAAGGATAGCATCAAAATAGTTAGAAAAACAAATACATGTAAAGCCCCTATCAGGATGACTACCATGTTCCTTAGACTGTTCATTGATATTTCAGAATGCTTGGGCCTGGATAACTAATGAAAACTAGACTTTACTTTTTAGATACCTGAGGACCAGGGGAAAAAGTCATAGATCAAAGCATCCATTTCTGAAAAAAAAAATATTGTTGCTGCCTCATCCCTTGGCAGAAAGGAGGAAAGCAAGAAGCCTGGAAGCATGTGAAAAGCAGGAAGATGGGAAAAGCCAAACTCATCCTCCTAACAGTAGCCTCTTCGTGTTATAAATAACCCATCATTTTAATGACAGCATTGATCTCTTAAAAATGGAATCCTCCGAGCGAGAAGGGAGCTTGAACAAGGATATACACGGGTAAAAAATATGACTTTATTCATAATAAATAAAAAATAAAATAAAAAATGGAGTCTTTATAACCTAATAACTCCTAAAAGGCCTCACATTTCAACAGTGTTGGATGGGGATTAAATTCTCAATGTAAGTACCCTGAGAGATATTTTCAGACCATAACCCATATAATAGGTACTTAATATATCATTCATTCAGGTGATCAAACATTATTGAATATAATATACAGTAACATTACTGTGGGTTATCCTAAGATTGTAAATTTGTGCTATCCTCATTTCCAAGTATTTCTTCTAAATATAATCTCTGTGTAGATCTTTATCTCTGGGAATAAAATGAAAAATTCCCTACGAAATATACTTTAGTGTATGTATAAAGTAGTAGGATTTGTAAAGTAATCACATGCCGAACAGAAGAATAAAAGCTTATTTACTGCCTCATGGAAGATATTACAAGACAAGAACAAGCTTGCCAAAAAAATCACTGTTTTTTAACAATTTGACACATATAGATTTATAAAATAGCTGCTACTTATAAAAACAAGCCCTAAAATTACAATTAGTACTGCCATATTCACCTGATTATTTTGTAAGACTAACAACACTGTAAACTGTCTGAATAAATATTTTTATTTTTAATTCACATTCCTAACTGCTTCTCCAAAGATGCTAAGTAATTTAATTTGCATAAATATACTAATAGCTGGATAACTTGAACCTAACATGATTTATAGTTGTGCAGATGTTTAGAGGTATTAAGAAATTTATCTAGGAAACTGTGGGAGTGAAAAATGGAATAGTCATTTTACTCTGATTAAACCTGAAGAAAGAATATTTTTTCATATGTTTTCCCTGAAAAGACTCTAAAACTGTGTAGCTTCTGATTGAATGAAAGTTATTAAAAAGGAAGAGCAAAAAATTATCATTCTATATTTAGATGCTAGGAGTTTATTAGGTTATTTCAAACTACTGTTAGCATTTAAGGCTTTAGGCATATAAACACTTAGAAATTGCAGATAACTGCAGGTTTGTATTTATTTAAAAAAATATAAGTCACATGTGGTTGAAGCAATGTTGAATTGATTTATTCTACCACCTTCAAAGGAAAGCAATTTCAAATAAAAGTAGAGGATTAAAGACTGATAGAGGAAGACAAGAAAAACAGACACTAGACAAGTCACCATAGAAGGCAAAAACTAATAAGGCAAGCACTGTTTTAAAATAGTACCCAAACTTTTGTGCTCAACCTACTCTAGAAATGTCTGCCTGACCAAAGTAGAGAGACACCAAAGTATACAAAGGAAAAAATAAAATGAAGGCTATAAGTAGGTAGGTACAAAATAAAACAGTATTCTTTAAAATTAATTGTGAAATCCCTAATATAAGGCAGAGTCTTGGCTCCATCATTCTCTGCTGGTTTCTGTGCTTTTTATAGAGATTCTTTACCTTAATGTAGTTAAGAGTTCTATTATCTTTTGTGAAAGTTTAGTGTCTAAAGTCAACTACTGATGTTAATTTGATTGTTGGTGACTCTACTGCATTGTTCATGGACCTTTTGCACCCAATTCTCCACTATGAGAATTTCAATATGCCTGACTTTTTGTGTGAATTTCCAACAAATATGATGTTATGAATATTAATAGTCAAAACAAAACAGTTTTAAAAAATTGCATAATCTTTTACATCTAATTCTTCCATATATATTTTATTTAATCTGTCTGATTCTATTTGTAGTTTCAATAAACATAGCATTATATACTCACAATAGTTTATAAGCACATGGCTATTTAAATTAAAATCAAATAATATTTAAAATTTAATTTCTTGATTGACTCCAAACTTTAGGAATATTAGGTAAATACTTTACCCTTAAGCTATATAACCCCTGCTCTACCAGCCACCTTTGAAATTATCAGTATTCATTTAAGACTATTGAGATTATTTTGCATACAATAGCTATAGAATATGATCATCATCACAGAAATTTCTGTTCTGCACCCTGGTGCCCATGAATCTAATTATCTCATTTTATTATGGAAAACTCCACAAGTGGATATAATGAATCTTGGATAACGAATTAATTAGTCATTTGAAATTTGTATACTATTTAGGTTAAATCATGTTTTTCTGGTTTTAAATATCTACAATTAATAACTCATTTTATTTAATAATTAATCACCTAATATTAATCACCTAATAATTAATCAGTCTAAATCAGAAGGAACACTTGTTAGAATATTATAGAATTGAAAGATACAGTACTGCTTGTAGGTGTTATCTCTATCCTATATATACTATTTTAGGAGCAGATTATAATTTCTGTTCAATACTTTGTTATTAAATTGATCAGCATATTTGACTAGAAAAAAACTAAGTATTGATGAGAACAACATGACCCTCTGTCGTTTGTCTCTACTCATTCATTTCTGGGGAAAAAAAAAAAAAACTGACTTAAGAACAAGTGTCAGTAGCATGCTGATATCCACAAAGGTGTTTAATTTTTCTTTTTCTTTTTTTTAATCTTTCAGTGTTATTGTTATTATTATGAATAAAGATGTCACATTTTCTATCCTTGTATATCTTTATTGAAGGCCCCTTCCCCCTCCCACCACATCAGGTCATTCTCTCTTCTCCACATCTTCCCATCCCGACAGGGCAGGCGGTCCCAAGGTCCCATGGTCCCAATATTGCTTAGTTCAGCCTCTACTCCTAGCAAATCCAGTTTTCTCCCCCCAACATCAAGACTGAATCAGGTGTTCCTCTAGGGGGAGTGGGATCCAAGGAGTCAGTCCAGGGTGTTTCTGATCCCAAGCTGTTCAGTGGTTGTGGTTTGCAGCTTGGGCAGGAGTCTAATTTTTCAAATAAAAGCCCCATTTGATATTTGTATTGAATGTTTGGTTAAAGGAGGCAGGACTATTGTGAGAGTCTCCCTGTTATTTGTCTAGTCTGTCACATTCTTAGGAAAGTTTATGGCTCCTCAGTCGACTATTATCTCACCTGTAGTCAACGCAGAGCAAACACATAAGCACATAAAAGGACTCAAAGAAATACTGAAAATAGATTTAAGTTGATTTACATACTGATTCTTATTGATCTTCATTCCAATCCTTGTTCCTCACTCAGTGATGGTTACTAAACATGTATTGCATACCAGATGCTGTTCAGTGCATAAAGCAATAGTTTCTGAACCCTGAGACTAAAAGTCTGCTTTACCTTTTAAAAGCAGGGAAGGACACAAAGATACTTGTAAGTAAATATATAGGTAAGATAATTTTAAGTAGAGATCAATACTATGAAGATAATAAAACAGGCTAATGAAAGAAGAGAAACTTACACTCTTCTGCCTTAAGAAGGCTGTACAAAGTCGTCCACCACAGTGAGTGATAGCTAAAGTGATACCTGAGTTACACTATATGATGTGTGTGGAACTGAGGACAATGGTGATTATTACTTGTTTGTTTTAACAAAAAATGAAAGTGGAAAATCCCTGAAGCTGAAGCAATATTGGCCAAGGCTGTTAGTAAAGAAGCAACAGACAGGTTTACTGTGAGTGTAGTTCTCAGAAAGAGTTTAGCATTTGGTAGAACAATTATAAATTCATTCTAACTGAAGCCATTTGGAATATTTTAAACTGTGAAATACTCCATTTTGAATTAATTTATTTTATGATATGTTATTTTGTACAACATAATATTTCATTGATTCTTTAAAAATTTTATATCAGGCACTTCAATTCTACTAATTTTCCAGTTTCTCTATATCTGACAAAGGAGAATTTAAAAGAAACAATAAAACTAAGAAAAATATAAATAATAATGTTAATTGAAAGCAAACAAAATAGCAAAAACAAAAAATAGCCAAACAAACAAAAAACTCCTCTATATTTTCTGCCTCTTCTTTGCGCCATCATCTTAGGAGTGATGTATCATGGGGAAAACAGCTTTACAAATTGAAAAGTAAAAAGTGAAACTATCTTTATCTGCAGATGACATGACTGTATACATAAGTGACTCACAAAATTCCACCAGGGAAATTGTAAAGGTGATAAATTCCTTCAGCCATGTAGCAGGATAAAAGATTAACTCAAAGAAATCAGTAGCCCTCTTATACACTAAAGATAAAAGGGCTGAAAAAGAAATAAGGAAAATATCACCTTTTATAATAGCTGCAAATAGCATTAAATACCTTGGTGTAACATTAACCAAAGAAGTATCAGATCTGTTTGGCAAAATCTTTGAATCTCTGAAGAAAGAAATAGAAGAGCATATCAGAAAATGGAAAGATTTCCCATGCTCCTGGATAAACATAGTGAAAATGGCAATCTTACCAAAAGCAATCTACAGATTCAATGCAATTCCCATCAAAATCCCAACACAAATTTTTACAGACCTTGAAAGAACAATACTCCACTTCATTTGGAATAACAGGAAAGCCAGGATTGCCAAAACAATTTTGCTCAACAAAAGAACCTCAGGAGGCATCACTATCCTCAAATTGAAGTTATACCACAGAGCTATAGTAAGAAAAACAGCCTGGTACTGGCATAAAAACAGACTTGTGGATCAATGGAATTGAACTGAAGACCCTGACATTCACCCTTACACCTATGAACACCTGATTTTTGATAAAGAGTCCCAAAATATTCAATGAAAAAAAGATAGTATCTTCAACAAATGGTGTTGGCATAACTGGATGGTAGTGTGTAGAAAAATGCAAATAGATTCAAGCCTGTCACCTTGCACAAAACTCAAATCCAAGTGGATCAAAAACCTCAACATAAACCCAGCTACACTGAACTTGATAGAAAAGAAAATGGAAAATATTCTGCAATGCATTGGCATGGGTGATCACTTTCTAAATATAACACCAGTGGCACAGACACTAAGAACAACAATCAATAAGTGGGATCTCCTGAAACTGAGAAACTTCTGTAAAGCCAAGGACACAGTCAATAAGACAAAACGACAGCCTACAGAATGGGAAGAGATTTTTACCAACCCTAGAAGTGACAGAGGACTGATCTCTAAAATATAGAGAGAAGTCAAGAAACTAGAGCTCAAAACCATTAATAACCCAATTAAAAAATGGGGTTCAGAACTAAAAAGGGAATTCTCAGCAGAAGAATTACGACTGGCTGAAAGGCACATGAAAAAGTGCTCAACATCTTTAGCCATCAGAGAAATGCAAATCAAAACAGCTTTGAGATACCATCTTACACTTGTCATAATGGCTAAGATCAAAAACACAGATGACAGCCTATGCTGGAGAGGATGCAGAGCAAGGAGTACACTCCTTTGTTGGTGGGAGTGTAAACTTTTTCAGCCACTCTGGAATTCAGTATGTCGGTATCTCAGAAAACTGGGAATCAATCTCCTCAAGGATCCAGCAATACTACTTTTAGGCATATACCCTAAAGATGTATATTCGCACCCCAAAAGCATTAGCTCAACTATGTTCATAGAAGCTTTATTTGTAATAGCAAGAACCTGGAAACAACTTAGATGCTCTTCAACTGAGGAATGGATTAACAGTCTACACAATGAAGTACTACTCAGCAGTAAGAAAAAATGATATCCTAATGTTTGTAGGCAAATGGATTGATTTGGAGAATATCCTCCTGAGTGAGGTATCACAAATACAGAAAGAGAAGCAGGGCATGTACTTACTGATTAGTGAACTTAAAAAAAAAAAAAGAAAAGAAAAGAAAAAGATGTCATTGTACACAAGAACTGAAGGCTAGAACATAGCTAAAAGACACAGTGCCTCACTTCTGCATTGATGGCCTCTGGCTGGAGTGTAGGTGAGGAAAGGCTTTTTTTCTTTAAGGGTCAGGCCACAGGGAGTCTAATTATGCTCCAGTAAGTAAATGAGCAGCATGAATGGGGTTTTTTGTAAATGGGGAGATTGTAAGAGTGAGTATGAAAGTATGAATCTGAGAGGACTGATCACTGAGTTTGATCGGGTGCATGCTGTAAAATCACCAAATAATATATATATATATACACACACACACACACATATATATATATATAAAGAAAAAAATAACTTCTTCACCTAGTTTTTTTTATATCTAGGTTCAGATTAAAGGTTTGAGCTACTACTATTTTGTAGTTAGCCTTGAACTCACAGAAACTCAGAAAGATCTCTGTCTCTGGAGTTATGGGATTAAAGGTGTAGGTCACCACTCCTGGTCTTTCTTCCTGCTAGGATTAAAGGTGTGAATTAGTGAGTTACCACTTTCTCACCTCCTAGATTGAGTGTGAGTTGATCTGTTCTCTAATATTCCAGACTAGTTTTATTAAATATATAACATATCTCTACACTACTTAATATTGCATGACCTCCTTCTACCTTTTCAAATGTCCAGAACAACTTAAAATGTATATTCTCCATACCTTGAAGAGTTCAAGGCAGAGAGAACAGATTAGATCCTGTTCCTAATGGTGGATTAAAACCATACAAGCTCTAGCTGGCCCATTCCCATCCATATTAAAAAACATTAGTTTTGTTTGGTTTTCTCAAGCTCGTATATGGAGCTCTTCCATGGTTTTTGTCAAAAAGCTTTATTAAATAACAGAAAATTCTTAAAAAAAAAAAAACCCACATCTTTCAACACTAAGATTAAAAGAATTTAACCTAGCTGGGCCACTAGGACTCTAATGGTTTTCTTAATCATTAACCTAAGCCACAGTCTATACAGCTCCTCAATAAAAACTCAGCTGTTATAACTGTGTGACACTTTCTTGTATATGTATTTACTCATCAAATCTCAACACAAATATTATTACTGTCAATAAGACAGATAGCTTAAGAAGGAATCATCTTCTTAAACCACAGATTATAAAACCCAATAAAATGAGATGTTTCCATGAGATAAAAAATACTGCATCTACCCACATTCATTCACAACATGTCAGATATCAGAGACAGATTGTAGCAGCAAATATGTAGACAGAAGCAAAAGACATTCTGGTATCTGTAGTCTTGGAGTCTCGACTATTAAAGATGTCCATCAGAGAGTTTCCTCCTGGTGGGTTGACACCTTGAACTTCAATTGCCACCTGCTGCTCCTCTGACACAGCCATGGGTACTACTCATAATTAAAAAATAAGTATGTATAAGTCCTGTGGTGATATACATCTAAATTCTTGGGTTTTTTTTTTTTTAAGTTTTGACTAATCATTTATTCTCTTGAGCCTACCCTGAAAATGGAGGCAACACTGTTTCAGCATTGGAATATGGACTGCATGAGACAGTTTCATGTGTATGATACAACTGAATTTCAAAATGGGAGAGCAGGAGCTTTTCTCTTCTCCATGGGGCTCCTTCATGATGAAAGTGTCTTACTTTCATCAGGACTATATTGTCACTTAGCATCAGCTCAGCATCCTTGGCATTAAAGTGATGTCTGTTTCTTGGAATCTTTAGCAAAAGTTCTCAATTTGTGTTCTTCAAATGTGTATATTTCAGATTCAATGTTAGATATTGCAAAATGGATTAGTTCAACTGGACAAATGTGGCTCATTTGTCAATTCCTATAACAAAAGTGTGGATTCATGATGCTTAAAATCATGTCTGATGTATGAGGGAATGAGTGGGTCCATCCACAATGGGGGCTACCAGCATGGGGAATCAAGAATCCTCATCAGAAAAAAAAAATCAACTACTTGCTATCTATGAGCAGTATTTACTTGGAAATATTAAAAATCCTTAAAATTACTTTTTAAATATGTCAAACTTGTCACTTTCATTTCACCTCTGCACTAATAAACATAGTTGATACTGCACTGTAGGGTCAACTTGAGACAAGATATTGTTAAACATATTTCTATTTTATTTTTATTTTTATCATTTCTCAAAGTGAGGGTAATACACGGCTTAACTTGCTGCACTTTCAGGATAAAAGTACAGAAAAACAATTTCTATTTTTACAAGAAATACACACTTTCTGTTTTAGATATTATTATAGATGTAATCTGCTCAAAACAGAAAAAAAATTCCCAGTATTGGTTACACAAAAAGTTCCCATGTCACTGTATTCTGGCTAATTAGACAAATAATAAGTGTCAGTGAGAAAGAATTTAGTTCCTTAGTGGAAGGTAATAGAAAGTAAGATTGCACATTCCTATTCAACTACAGCTTTTTCTCTTTGAATGAAATCATGTTGATACTCAACATATAACCAACAAATAACGGTAGGTCTTTGAATAGAGTAAGATTTAGGATGAAGTCTTTAAAAAATATAATCTTCCATAAACTACTAGCATCTAGAATAAAGGTTAAGTATAAAGAATAAGACAGATGAAACTACACAGATAAGATATTGCTTAAGATTTTTAATATCTGTTGGTGAGTGATAATACAAAGCTGCTGTACTGTTCTAAATGGCCTTGCATTTATTCTGGAAATGAGAAGATGGAACCAAGGTAAGGGGTGTTATAGAATAAATGCCAGAGCATTTCTGCCACCAATTCATAGATCATTTAGCTATATGAAAATCCATAAACAGTATGCATACATTCTTAAAATCAGAGACTCAGTACAAATAGATTAATGTCTACAAACAGATTGGTATTTCTCTCATCTGCTCTTTTAGTGCATTTGGCACATCACAGGCTTTCAAAATAGCTGCTGAGAAAATAATTAAGGTATAACCTCTCATCATTTGTTCTTTTAAATGTATCTTTGCTTCAGTCTGAGACTTCACTAGTGTCACAAAGTGTTCCTCCTCTTCAAAGCTCTCATTTATGAGAGAGAGGATATAGCTACACATCTTTTAGGAACTGATAAAACAGATTGATATACAAATGCTAATGAAGTGCAGAGGCAGTACCCTGTCCCAGCAGAAAAGTATAAACTGTTCCAAAGGTCATGATAATCTCACTGCAGAGAAATGACAAAGTCTATGTTCGGTTTAATTCTAAAGAAGACTCTACTACAAAGTGTGTGAGGTAAGTCCATGTGAACTTAGAACCTAGAATAGGGCTGTTTTGTAAAGAAATAATTTCTTTTTATTTAACTTTTAAATATTTGTGCTTATAATCAGCTAAACTAGGTAAGATTGGGTCAGAGTAAACCTAAGTTTTAACCTTTGGTGTCCTTATAAAAATGAGAGACTGTAGAGACACTTTCAGTAAGTGAAGCAATTAGAATGACAAGGAGCAGAACCAGGCTGTGCTCAGTCTAGCAATGGCAAATGTTGCTGGCTATAACCAGACACTGGAAAAGAGGAAGCCGCCAAGTTGGTGATAATGTGCTATATACATTGAAGAAATCAAAACTGATTTACAGATCTGGACTAAGAGAAAGGTTCAAGAAAGACCTTATAAACAAAAATAAAACAATAAAGCTTGGTTCACAAAGTAACTTAGTGCCATTGGCTTGGCTGTTGAGGTTTCACAGAAGGATGCAGATCACAATAAAATGCTTTAAGAAATCTTCATATACTTCAGATGCTTCTGAAGGCATTAGAAATCTATTTTGACATGAAGAATGGAGTCCCTTGCGGGCCACAGCTTGAACCCCATCTCACTGTGATAGAATCCAAATGCCTCCATTCTAATTGGAGGAGTCCAAATTCAACTCTCAGATTAACAAGCCTATTGTGGTTGCATTAAAAAAAAATCTGTTTCCTTTCTTTTTCTTTTAGAAAGTACTAAATCAAGTTAATGTCTCAAAAAGTGACTGTCATCTGGAATCTTAAGGATAAGTAATTCTCAGTAAATAAAGAGTATTTATATTAGATACTTATATTGGAGAAAAAGGTTGTTCTCTGTGTTGTTTCACTTTCTCTCAATACCTAGGAACATTGTGTCCTCAGTGACTGTACATCTGTTATATTTTATAATTATTTTTACTTGGGGTATGTGAAACCAATACAAAGACTTTTGTTATACAATAAATCATTACAAAATGAACAATACATATACTGAATATTACATGTTGTTGTCAATATCAATAAGAAATATCTGAGCACCATAATGGGGAGACAGTTATATACTGGAATTTATCAACTTACAGCAAAATAAAAAAAAAACCAAAGGCAAACTCTGTAAGATGGTAGCCCAAACTTAGTTGATCCCCCAACTGTTATTTTTAAGTATCTTCTACAGTCTTTGGTTTTTATTTTACTCTTTAGGATTAGTAGTTTAAAGACCCATTACTTTGAGTGTGTGTTATGTATGAGAAAGAATGAATGTGTTTGTGTGTGCTTGTGAGTATCCACATATTTCACATTCTGTGTCATTATATGTAAAACTCTACATTAGTCATATTTGACTTACTCCAGCAAATACCTAAGGCAAAAATTAGCTAATAGTTAAAAATATTTTATTCTGGTCACAACTCTGAGGACTCTAATCCAAAATGAATAGATTCATTGTCTTGCATTAATGACAAGAAGGTTATGTTATCTCCCCAGGAAATAAAATATTGCAGCTCTTAAAGACCAAAGGACTTCCACAGAAAATACTCACCAAAGTTTGCATCATCACGTAATAGTACCACCATAAAGACTGAACCTTAAATGCCAAGATTTTAGTGGCCATTCAACATCCAAATAGAAGCTTTCTAAATGTCATGCCTTGAAATAAGAGATCAATCATACCGATTCTTATTTTAATTGTTTGTATGCAAAGAAATTTATTCAGTAATGTGTGTTTAATCTTGTAAGAGCAGATACATCCCAATTATCTAGAGAGAAACTTGTGACAAAAAAAATGACCTTTCTTGATGTTTCTTTCATTCAGATTGCTGTAGATCTAGGCTATGGGTCTATCTCTCTTAACCCTGTGCCAATCATTAGTTAAGTTTCATTCGGGTGAATAAAAGTCAAACATAAAATAGAATCGATGGCACTTGTCCTGTGTCATAAGAGCATATCACTGCTGGCAAACTTTTATTTTGCATTTTAGATATTTTGTATGCATGCATACACATGAATACATACACCACAGCAGGCATGTGTGGTCCAAAAACTACTTCTTGGAGTAAGTTCTCTCCTTCTACCATGTGGTGTCTAGGAATCAACCCAAGGTTGTCAAGCTTCTCAGAATGTGACTCTTCCAGCTGAACTATTTCATGGCCTACCAACTATCTTTGAAGTGCATGTAGTATTGACTAAACACTATGTTAGTGATATAGTTAGTTTATATGGACTGAATCCTTGAGGAGGACAGTACTGTTGCTATTAACATTGCTGTATCACTAAGACTTTCTTGATATTCTGGTGTTTTTGCATTCCTCCCACTCCTTACCATCTTATAGCCTTTATCTGTAGCATTATATAGAACTATTACTACTATAACTACTATTTTAATCTTTATTGTTGAATAAGAATCATTTTATAGGCTATTTTATAATATAATCATGTTATATTATAAAATAAGTATTATTAATAATAAATAAATAATATATAATTATTTTATATTTATTCCTAGTTAAATTATCTATAGTTTCTTACAGATTATATAACCATTAAGTAGAAAATTCCAGAAAGAAGCAACCCATGCTTTAAATGTTATCACTTTCTGAGTAGGATGAGGAAATTTCCAGCTCTTCTGCTCTATCCTGAATGGAATGTGACTTTCCTTTCTTTAGGGTACCCACATTATATATACTAAGTCATACTCACTTTGCTGTTATTGTAGCTATTACTGTCATGATACTGTAGTGATAAAGGTAAGCCCACCAGTGACTACCACACAGACACTCTAAAACAAAAAAGCAAGCCTTTACTGGTAGAGGCAGATGCATGGGAAACTTGCCCAAATCATGCAACCACAAGCTTTACATTTTTTTGTCTTCTATGCACAAAATCTGTATTTTGGTTGGTACACTTCAGCTAGCAAGAAGCAAACTAGAGAAGCTCAAAAGCAAGGTTTGTACATTTAAAGACTTTTTACTGAGGACTTTCCTGGTTCTTTGTTCCTGTTTGAGCAGGTGTTGAAGACCAAGTGCTGGATAGGCTCAGGTTAGGATGGTTCCTCAAATATGACATCACTCATGCCGAGGTCTGGGGGCCAATTACAGTAGTACATCTGTTCAAGTAATTCCGGTTTTATTTAATAGCAACCCTTATGTAAAATCATACTTCTACAGGCAATTAATATACACCAAAGAAAAGCCATAAGTCAAAAAGAAATGTTATCCACTAGTGAAAGAGAAAAATAATCATATGACAAGTTTTTAATAATTATGAAGTCTCTGTCTGGTATCTCTTACTTTAATATAACAACTCTCACAAAGTGATTTAGAAAGAAAATTTATTTTGTATAGTTTAGAAAACTCAGAAGTTCAAAGTCAAGGGAATATAGCTGCTGAGGATTTTGTTTTTCTAATAGGCCTCTGCAGAGGCCTAAGGTAGCATGAAATGACATGGAAAGACAACAGGTAACCAATAAAGCACACTTTTGTAACCAGGCCACTTAAAAACTACTCATTAGTCCATGGAGATTAATATATCATGAATGAAGAGTCCTCATGATCCAACTGTGTCTTACATTTCAACCCCTAAATACTACTAATGTAGAATATGGAAATAAATTTTCCAGCACTGAAATTTTAGAAGACATATCCATACTTGAACCTTATCTCTCTGAACCTGTAAAGAAGTACAAAAAACCTTAAATACCTTTTGCTGTGTACTCCAAAGTGGAAAAAATGACAGCGTTATTTCAAGTATGAAATCAATAGGAAAACATGAGCTACTGAATTCATTATTACCTGTGGTTTTAGGAATTTTCTGTTGGTCTTGAACAATCCTCTTAAATCACCAATCCTATTTAAAAGTAAACCATTGTACCAGTGAGATGCTTTTAATGTTAGGTACAGGGATCCTTAATGATCTTATAAGGAGTTCATGATTATTCCTCATCTTCTTGTTTATACTTGTTTCTAAAGAATGGTGAAAGCACAGTTTTAAGACACTTAAAACTACAATTTTCATCTAGGAGTTCTGTCTACTAATATAATAACCTTAATACTAAATATTATACCTTTCTGCAGTATGTAACAAACAATCAGGAAAAAGACTGTAGTTATGAAATAGACAGCGTTCTGCATGGTCCCATGAAGACAAAAGATCTGAAACTGAACGTGGAACATATGTATTACTCTTTTTGTGAAGCATCCTGGGGCTATTCACTTGCTGCTTCAGTAGTGAAGCCGTGAACATGTACTCCACTGCTACCTTCAGGGATCAGGGGAAAGCTGAGCAGTTAAATATTTCTGCTTTATATCCAAAAATTATACACACCTTTGTTTTCACATGGATCATGTTAATCTGTGAAATTCAAAGACTTTAAACTTTATCTTTGCAAGGGATTCATTTAATTTTAGGGAGAATAGATCATTAACTATTTTTCTTATAAATGTTTTAAAAATATATCAAAAATTTATAAACCTCTTACTCTGGAGATAAGAAAATATTAAGTGTTTATGTTGAAGTACTTTTAGGTGAATTTTACTAGACAGTTATATTCTATAAAGGTACTGAATGGCTTTCCGTGATGGGAAACTAACTAATGAGTAATTTTATTATAATCATTTGCTTTAGATATTCTTTAAAGTAAATCTTGTTCTGCTCAATGCTATTTTATTTATTTATTTATTTATTTATTTTTATGAATCATTTCTTCTTTTATTGTTTTTTGAAAGTTAATATTAAAGATTATATTAAAAAGCAAAACATTCAGAATAGATAACAAAAAACCACATAGTAATAAAACTTCTCTTTTCTCAAAAATACATGAAACATAAAAAATAAAACCTAAAGCTTCTCAAGTTAGGTTAGGCTCAGCTACAGATGAAGAAAACACAGTAGGTCACAGCTAATGCCCACGGATGCACTATGACCACCACAAATTTCTGCTAAGCAACTCTTCTACTGTCAAACCAGAAGTTTTGTTTTGGTGTGTGTGTGTGTGTGTGTGTGTGTGTGTGTGTGTGTGTGTGTGTGTGTGTTTTAAGTCACTTTATTCACTCAACATCTTTCAATGAAAAAAGAATGTTTTTGTTTAAAGTCCACTAATGAGTGAGTACATCCCCTGCTTATTCTCCTGGGTTTGTGAGACCTCACTCAGGAGGATGTTCTAAGGAACTTGCCATACACTATCTTTTTCTTCTAAAAGCCTCACATATGTTTTACCTACCTGAGTAGAATTGAGATTCATATCCTTGTGTACACTGAAAACTAAAAGCTTCTTACATAGTTAGTATCTGAACTACTTTAGTCTACTTCACTCCCAGACTCATCATCAGTTAGAGTATTAGAATGGTATCTTGATGCTTATCAATATGTCTCACTCTTTAGCCATTTCTCGTGAAAGAATGACCATAAAGTTAGGTTTTCTAGTCTTCAATTAGTCATATTTACAATGAAATGCCAAATTCTTTGTTCCATTCATTCAGACATTTCAGAAATGTTTTCCAACTCAATTGCAATTTTACAATTCTGGTTGCTATTAATCTTTCTAACGACTGAAATATACCTCAGCTGGGAGGATTCAAGGGTGGGGAGAAATAATTTAAATCAAGCCAACATTTCTATCAAGCTACCAGCTCAATAAATATTTTCAATATAGCACACAATACCTTCTCTTCTTCCTAAATATTGAATAAATCAAAAGGGAAAGAATCATATTGAATATTCATAGGTTTTTCAATCCCTTTAATGATATCAGAATTTATCAATAGATCTATGACTTTAGTTTTTATAACTAATGATTAGGAAAAAATTATTTTACTGATAAAATTTGATTTAATTACTTGTAAGCCAAAGATCTGTGATCATAACAAAATGGTGTTAGAATAGATGAAAAGTGTTGATTAAAACAGTGTGAGTGTGTGTATGTGTGTGTGTGTGTGTGTGTGTATGGATGAATGGATGGATGGATAGATGGATGAATATAATATGATATGCTGCAAATAGCCAAGGCTTTTCTAATTTTGTTCCAAGAAAATTTAAGCACATAAATTCTTTAACATAGCATTCCTATTTCCAATGACCAGTAGGAGTTTTCATTTCAATAAGCAGAATGATTGTAATATTTGGTTCTTTAGTTTACTTAAAGGCAGTGTATTATGGTGGAAGGAATAGGAGCTATGGTAAAGGAACATAAATTCAGATTTCTACTTAATTTTTCCATCCTTCAGTTTTCTCATCAATAGAAATAAAATTTACCTTAAAATGTTATATCTGTAGTAAGTCCATATTTTCTTGTTTGTTTCTGTTATTGCTGGTTTTTTTTAATATGGAGTATTTTATTAGTATTTCAAGCAGATTATAAAGTATGCATTTGTTAAAATAATTCATTGAATTTAGGTTCAATTTTACTATGTAACTAAGCTGTTCTAAAGATAATACAGACTTGGGTAAAAAAAATGATATCTACAGATGGTACATCTTTTGCTCCTTTGTTTTCATATCTTAGAATGAAACACCACCAAATAAAAACTTCCATCTTGATTTTTCCACATTTAGTTTCTCCCATTCCTTGATTTGTTTTTTTGTTTTTTTTTCTTTTTTTATCTTTCCTTTTTTATTTTGTATTTATCAAGAAAAAAAAACAGTAAAAAGAATTTAAAATGCGGAAGAGTTAACAATAACTATACAGAGGATAAGAATCATAAGCATGGCTTATCAAGGGTGGAAATACAAATAAGACTGCTACACATAAATTTTCTTTGTGTTCATCTTTCCCTCTGAATTTTTTTTTCCATCCCTGTATATCCTTATTGAAGGACTCTTCCCCCTCCCAACACATCTGGTCATTTTTCTTCTCTGAAACTCCCCATCACCTCCCTGGGCAGGGAGCAGACAGTCCTATAGTCCCACTGACCCAATAATGCTTAGAGCAGTCTCTACTTCTGGCCAAATCCAGTTCTTTCCCCCATCCCTCAAGAGTGAGTCAGGTGTGCCTATAGTTGGAGTGGGGTTCGAAGGATCAGTCCAGGGTGTTTCTGATCCCAAGCTGTTTAGTGGTTGGGGTTTGCAGCTTGGGCATGTTTGGCTTTTTTTTCTTGTTTGTTTGTTTAGAGACCACTAGTGAGTGAGTACATCCCCTGCATAACTCTCTGAGTTTGTGAGACTTCGCTCAGGAGGATATTCTCCAAATCCCTCCATTTGCCTGTGAATTTTAGGATATCATTTTTTCTTACTGCTGCATAGTATTCCATTGTGTAGATGTACCACAGTTTGTTGATCCATTCTTCAGTTGAGGGACATCTAGGTTGTTTCCAGGTTCTTGCTATTACAAATAATGATGCTATGAACATAGTTGAGCTAATACCTTTGGAGTGTGAATGTGACTCTTTAAGGTATATACCCAGAAGTGGTATTGCTGGGTCCTTGGGGAGATTGATTCTCAATTTTCTGAGAAACCTCCATATTGTATTCCAAAGTGGCTGAACTAGCTTAAAATCCCACCAACAATGGAGGAGTGTTCCCTTTGCTCCGCATCTTCTCCAGCATAGGCTGTCATCTGTGCCTTTTATCTTAGCCAATCTAACAGGTGTTAGGTGGTATCTCAAAGCTGTTTTGATTTGCATTTCTCTGATGGCTAAAGATGAAGAGCACTTTTTCAGGTGCCTTTCAGCCATTCGTAGTTCCTCTGCTGAGAATTCCCTTTTTAGATCTGAACACCATTTTTTGATAGGGTTATTCAAGGTTTTGGGCTCTAAATTCTTGAGCTCTTTATATACCTTAGAGATCAGTCCTCTATCACTTGCAGGTTTGGTGAAAATCTTTTCCCATTCTGTAGGCTGTCGTTTTGTCCTATTGACAGTGTCCTTGGCTTTGCAGAAGCTTCCTAGCTTCAGGAGATCCCACTTATTGATTGTTGGTCTTAGTGCCTGTGCCACTGGTGTTATATTTAGGAAGGGGTGGCCTGTGTCAATTTGTAGAAGTGTATTTCCCACTTTCTCTTCTATCAAGTTCAAAGTGGTTGGGGTTAAGTTGACGTCTTTGATCCACTTGGATTTGAGTTTTGTGCAGGGTGACAGGCTCGGATCTATTTGCATTATTCTACACACTTCCTTCCAGTTATGCCAACACCATTTGTCAAATATACTATTCTTTTTTCCATTGAATGTTTTGGGCCTCTTTGTCAAAAATCAGGTGTTCATAGGTTTTTGGGTTAATGTCTGGATCCTCAATTCTATTCCATTGGTCCACAAGTCTGTTTTTATGCCAGTACCAGGCTGTTTTTATTACTGTAGCTCTATAGTATAGCTTGAAGTCAGGGATGGTGATACCTCCTGAGGTTCTTTTGT
>PVIH01010690.1:0-73640 GCA_004025045.1 Sigmodon hispidus
CTTTTGTTTCCACAGGAAAAGAGAAAATATGGGTACCAACGAGATTGATAAAGAACCGGATCGAAAAGGAGAACCCTCCTGAGGAGGAGTAATGGCTCATGTGCCGATAATACCATTGGATTTGTGGTAAGGAACATTCACATAATTAAGGTGGGGCAGGGTCTTAATTTTGTTTTTACAGAAGAATGGATACAACCCTGTTCACAAAGCTAAAAGGATGCTGAATGCTCAGACTTTGGAAACGTTAAAAGGACTACAGGGGATTACAAGGACACCTGACGCTGACAGGCACCAAGGGTAATTTCTCTATTCTCACAACTGTACATCTATATCTAATGATTATGTATGTATATGTATATATATATATAGGGGGTCCTGGTTTGGTAACAAAACAGGCTGGCTTTAGAGGTGGAGCAAGTGGCTTTCTCCCTCTGTAAACCCAAGCGTATTAGTAAATAAAACTTTAAAAACTCTGTCTCACATCAGAAAAGCCACCTGAAGTGGGACAGAAAATAGATGAAATATATAGGGACCAATCTTATCTCACTTCTATTTTGAATTTTGAATCTTATTCCTTTCTGCATTTTTTGCTCTCACTTTAGAACCCTTTTCTGCATGCAATACTCTCTAATGGTTCAATATCTTCAGTTGATAATATCCATTGAATCCTTCACTATTAAAAACAATTTCTCCTACCAGCACTCTACAAGGCATCCTGAAGGAAGATGGGGCCCCCACCAAAAACAAACACACACACAAACACACGAACAAACAAATGAAAAAAAAAGACACATGGAGACAGAGTAAGAAGGAACTTGCTGTATGTCATTCAGTGATCACTTTTGAGGTATAAACCAATTAGGACAGTCGTAAGATAGTTTTTTTTATCATATCTTTAACAAATATTTCAGATAGACTCAATATGATGAGAATGGTTTTAGACATTTGTGGAATGGCTATATGTATATATATGTTTACAGTTACTTCATTGGGACTTAACCATTGTTTAGTTTACAGGACCCCACAGAGATACCATTGCCCACAGGCCAGCATGAAGCAACTAAATGAAAGGACTACGCCCCTCTCCCAAGAAGTTGGTCATCCATGGAGGGTTATGGTCAATTATCATTTTGGTATAATGGTTATAAGTTAATCTTGGGTAGAGGATAGGATGATATTATAAAAGAAAAAAAAGAAAAAAAGGAGTGAGAGAGAGAGATAGAAAAGGGAACAGATAGGAGATCATTATACTTGCAAAGAACTATTAACCAAAGGATGAATGAAAAATGAATTGACATGGTACAAATGTTTGTATATTGATACAAATGGGAAATTAATCTGTATGTCTGATTGGGATAATATATATTGATACAAAGTTGAATGTATAATTGCCCTATTTTGCACGTGTCTACCTCTGTCTAAAATATTTTGCACATTGTGTATTAAGTGCATTGTCATTTCCATAATGCAATTTCTACCTCTAATTATTTATGATAGTCATAACATTTGTTGTACTATACACACAAGTTATTTTATATAAATCTGTTTAGATATATTTTTATATATAATGATATATAGTTAGGATATTGTTGTCACTTGATAAAAAATGTGTATTTTGGTCAATTTTCCTAAGATTGTTATACTTGAAATTATTTGGAGGAGCTGTACACTCAGTTTGGAATGCCTATTTTTACAATGTTAGACTCACTTTCTTGGTTGATTGGGATTGCAAATTATGGTTACTCTGATTTATCACCTAACAGTCAGGATACTCAGGCTTTTCAGAAACATGTCAGGATGTACCAAATAGATAGGCGTCTTCAACCACTTCATAGACCAAGAGAATATGGCATTCAAGATTTCGTTATTTCAAATTTGGCCTTGAGAGACATGACAACTCCTGGCATCACCGTTCCTTTCTCAAGGTGGTGTTGAGCATCACAGACATCTTGCAAAGAGATTGTTTAGTTTGGCTAATAATGGCCTGAGGGGCAAAGGACTGCACTTGCGCCCACTGCTGTCAGTGTGCTCACTGTCCGAAATGGACCTGCAGGATGAGGGATAGAAACTGCCGAAGCCTGCCTAGCCAGGATAAGACAGTCCTACCAAAAATACCCTGCTTCTTTGGAGACTTGTCAGATATCATAGGCCAGTAGCCACAAGGATGGATGCTCCCGTTACACAGAGAAGTGGTGGATGACTGTCCAGGTAGTTAACTGTTGTTGTCTTCTCCTATATTCTGGAAGTTACTTCATGCTTCCAACTTTTGGTATATATTTTCCTTCTCAGGTCTTGACGGTGTTGAAGATTAGATAGTTGAGGTTGCTATTACTTCACATTTCAGCAAAGACACTCAAGTCTTAGAACTCTATTATTTAGGATAAACAGCCTTAAAGCAATCCCTGTACTTTTTTTGTATCAACATTTTAGATATTAAATTGCACTTTGTAGTTGTTTGTTAGCAGTAGTTTGACCTCACTTATGTTAGTTCCTTCCTCTTTCCCACACAATGTCTTATGGTAATCCCTGTAGTATGTAGTTTTATACCTAGTTTAGAACCTTCCTATTTAGACAAAATGGGGAAATGTAGCGGGAATTCATGGATTGTACGGTGTGGGAGGGGCATGATCTGCGGAGACGAGACAGAAGCGGAGCGGAGACGAGATGGAAGCGGAGTGCGGAGAGTGCGGCGAGGAAGCGGGTCTTCTGGCCCCAGCTCACGGCGGTGCAGCGAGGCGGAGGGTTGATACAGCAGCTTGCTAAAACTTTCTTTTGTACGTGATTCTAACAAAATAAACCTTAGTTAAAACATACCTCTTGGTGGCGGGTTTCTACCGCGATAGGTTAGATCTTTATGTACAGCATCATCTTCCTTTAAGATGTTTTTGTGAATACTTTCTAGTTGTTTCTGACTAAATTCTGCAATGTTCTGTATTTCTGCTAATTTCTCTAGGAATTGCTTGTGATGTTCTGCAATTTTAGGGTCTTTTAGCATATCAGCATCCCATTGTATCTTAGTTTCTACAGATAACTGAGTTACTAAGTTCTTTTCTGTAAAATTACCTGTTTCCTCAATAAATCTTGCCTTGATTATTGAGCAATTATGTGTTATGTAACATCCTGGTTCTGTTATTTGGAATGATGTTATATCATCTTTGATTGTTGTTTCATTTAAATTTGTGCAGGTGACATTGGCTTTATGAGTTGCACAAGTTAGGAATGTATAATCTCCTAGGTCTGTTACACCATTAGCAATGTTAGTTAATGCCGTGTTTGCTGTTTCTAAAGGGTTACTTGGGATGTGTAGATATATATATATGTATTAGCTCCTACATGTATGGTATCCTGTAAAGGTACATATACCGGTGTTCCATTCTTGCTTGCCCATAAGAACTGTTCTATGGGTATAACCCATGTGTTGGTGTATTTATCTATGTCTAGTCTCATTCTCCTCCTTTTGGGTATGTTTTTAGTGTGGTAAGCTGGCATCATGCCTTCTAGATATATCTGGATCATGTTCAAAGTACATAATCCATCTCCACATTCTGATGTTTTGGAGGGGTCTAGGATGGTTTGATATAACTTTGTCCTTCTTCCTAGTCCTGTTGAGGATAGAGTATTTAGTTCTGTAGCTATCTTGTCTACTTGGGCTTTGTACATATTACACATTAACATTGCATGATTAGTTTCAATCTGTTTCTGTAAAGCTTCCACATACTGTTTCTGCATTTTTTCTACCATCTTTATTTCAGCTTGCATCTGTGTCACCATTAATCTCAATCCATCTAATGCTGATGATATAGTACTAATTGCCTCAGCATTTTTGATGTTTAATTGTTGTAAATCATATATTTCTGCTTTCAAAGTTTCAACTACTGGTGCAGCTACTCCTCCACCCATAATTCCTCCTAAAATGGCTCCTGCCATAAAGGCTCCTATTGCCACTAACTGTAGTGGTTTTCTTCCTATATTAGAGGGGCTTGTATAGAGGAGAGACTCAGCAATATTGGGTTTACAATATTCTTTAGGTGGTTTTAGAACTGTAAGATCTATTTTTAATTCTACCTTTCTTATTTTTGGATACAGTATCAAGCTTGCTGGTAATGTCATATCTGGTATTATTCCAGGTGCTTCTCTAATTATTGGATTTCCTGGTGGTGGTATTATGTATCCTTTTGGATAATGTGCTGTGTATAAGCCAATTGTGTCCTTTCCATTTGTGATATTTCCTCTAAATATTATCTGAGGTGAATTAGAGTGTTCATACAGATAGCTAGATTTTCTGCTTAGGGGTAGGTATATGACCTTATCCCAATGCTGTATATGGCTCTTTGGTTTTCCTTTAGGTTTGTGAGCCACTATTTGTGCCATATTCCATTCCATATATTGTGGATTTGGTAACAGCGTATTAAATCTATATGGTAATTCAGTATGAACTATTGGGATTCCACCAGGTATTTTTAGGTTTAAGGTTCTTAAAAATGTAGCATTTAAATCCATAGTTTTATAATATATTATATAGTCTGTATCATCATATATATTTCCTTTCAACAGGGGTAAAGTGGCTGATATGTTTGGATTAATATATTCTATTTCAGTTACTCCTGGATGGGTGTAGTTTAAGCATCCTGTCATATTTGGTTGTCTTCCTGTCATTGCTGCTAAATTTGGTAATAAGCATATTGCTCCTTGTTTTTTGTAGTCTTTGAGGTGTATTGTTATAGTACCTCTAGTGATTTTAATATCATAGGGTATTGGTGCATCTATTGCTTCTGTGCCATATCCTTCTGCTGCACAGATATAGATTATGTTCTTACCTAGATATGCTTTATGATTAGAATAGTAAGGTCTTTTTATAATTATAGTACCCATTTTATTTCTATACTCTGTTTATACATTTTTTGGCCATTTACCATATACAGTTTCTGGGTCATAACTGGAGTAATTGACTTGTTTAATGGTGTTGTTGGTAAAGCTTATCCATTGTTCTTGTGGAATAGTTATATCACATACCTTCTTCCACATTAATTGTTCTCCCTTGTTATAATAATACGGATCTATTAGTCTAGGTTTTAATTTTGTTATACCAGTCACATTGCATGTGTGCTGTTCTAAACACATTAGCCATCCATCATAGGTATTTACATAAAAGTTCTTTCCTTTTTCTGTTTTGTTGTAATATACAGGGCTCAAATTGACTGAGCATGAGTTACATTCTGTTGTGTTTCTCCATGTTAGCTTGTCTTCCTTTCTTTCTATACACAAGTAAGCAAAATTTGTTTTATGTTTGTACTGTGTTTCTCCTATCTTGTTATTCACTAGGTAACATATGTGGGTATGAGTTGAGCAATCTGTTTTGTATTCATTAGTCCGTCTGGAGGTGTGCCAAGGTTGTGGTATTACATCTGTTAGGATTATAGGCATTCTCCAATGTTCTACTCCCAGTTTTCTAACAGCTTTTATCTCATACATTATGCTATAACATCCAGCTTGACCTGTTTAAGATCAGCTCTACCTTGGGTGATCCAGGCATTGTTGCCTTGTCCTTGGGCTATTATTTCTGCTTTGGACAGTTTCTGGGTTTTCTTGTCCCTGTAGAGACAATGAGAATCTCTAACCCATGGTTTCCTTTCCTCTTGTATAGCATAATCTCTACTTGCTTTTAATCCTTTAGCTTCGTGGATGGGTGACTGTCTATGTAACATTGGTCTATTGTTTAATTCGTATGTACTTCTCCTGATTGCTTCACCTAGTGGTAGGTTAGTGTAATTGCTTTATTGTGTTTTTAATAATCCATTCCATCTTTCTATTGCTCCAGCTGCTGTAGGGTTGTATGGCTGGTGATATTCCCACATTATTTCCAGGTATTGTGCCATCTTCTTGATCTTTCCTCCTGTAAATTGTGTTCCTTGGTCTGATAGGATGATTAGTGGTGGACCAAATAATGATGTCCATGTCCATATTGTTAATATGGCTGTATTTTGGTCTGAGTGGTTACTTTCTCTTGCCATCCCCAGGCCTGTGAATATATCTACCATAGTACATGCATATTTATTTTTGAATTGGGGGAAGGGTCCTATAAAATCTATTTGGACAATATGGTTAAAATTTAATTTGGATCCTATATTGCCTCTATAATTATGTGTTAACTGTTTTATGCCTTTTGGGGAGTTATTGCACTTGTCAATTGCTTATCAAATCCTTTTCCATGCTATTTTTATATTCCTCTTGTCCATCCATTGTTTTAGTGCATGTGTACCTATGTGTCCCATTTCTTGATGCAATTTCAGTATTTCATCTACAGTAATTATTATTTTGGATTCAGGCTGGAGGACTTTCCACGTTCCTTTTAATTTGATTTTATCATTCCCTGTACTATCTGCTTGCCAATCTCTTTTTAATTTTAGTCTCATCACATTTACTTTAGATAGTGCATCCACTATTTCATTGTTTCTTGATGTAGCATTCTGTTTTTTGGTATGTGCATCTACATGATACACAATGATTTGATTTGTTGTGCCAATTCATCTAGTTCCTGCCATGCTTCAATTGACCAGATTGGATTTCCATTAATTTTCCATCCTGCTAATTTCCAGTTTTCTAACCATATAGCAATTTCATTTGCAACACACCATGAATCTGTATAAATTGTTATTGTTTTTTGTTTTCAAGTACTGACTGTCTAACAGCCAATAATGCTGCCTGGACCTCCGTGTGTTGTGCAGATTTGTTGCTGCCTGAGTCTGTTAGGATCATGCCATCCCATGGCCTATAGGTGGCTGCTATGTGGGGGAGGTTATCACTGTGGGTGTGGCCTGCTCTGGGCATGGCGAGTCAAAGTGGGTGTGTTCAGTCAAAGTGGGCATGGCTTGGTGTGGTCATGGTCTAACAAAATGGGCATGGTCAGTCAACGTGGTTCTGGTCAGTCACTGTGGGAATGGCCAGTCAAGTGGGTGTGGTCAGTCAAAGTGGGTGTGGTCAGTTGCTGTGGGCATTGACAGTCAAAGTGGGAATGCTTGGTGTGGGCATGGTCTGTCACTCTGGGTCACCCCAGTAAAAGTGGGTGAGGTCAATCAACGTGGGCATGGGCTGGTGTGGGCATAGTCAGTCACTGTGAGCATGGTCAGTCAAAGTAGGCATGTTCAGTCAAAATGGGCCTGCTCAGTCAATCATAGTGTGGCTAGTCTATGTGGGCGTGGTCTATCAAACTAGGCATGTATGGTCAATGTGGGCATGGCCAGTCAAAGTGGGCATGGTCAGTCAAAGTGTGCATGGTCAGTCACTGTGGGCATGGTCAGTCACTATGTGCATGGTTTGTCAAAGTGGGCGTGGCTTGGTATTTGCTTAGAACATCAAATTGGGCATTGAGAGTAAAAGTGGGCATGCTCAGTCACTGTGGGCTTGACCAAAGTAGGCATACCAAGTCAAAGTGGGTGTGGTCTTGTATGGGTGACTTCAGTCAAAGTGGGTGTGGACATTCATTGTGGGCGTGGTCACTCAATGTGGGCATGGTCAGTCATTGTAGGAGTGGCCAATCATAAAGGGAGTGTCCAGTCAATGTGGGTGTGGTCTTCTGAGAGTGAGTGCTGTCTAAGTGGCCATGGTCACTCAAAGTGGGCAAGGTCAGTAAATGTGGGAAAGGACAGGCAAAGTGGGTGCAGGAGCTCAATGTGAAAATGGTCAGTCATTGTGAGTGTGGCCTGATGTGAGTGTGGTTTTCTGGGTTCATGGTCACTCAAAGAGGGTTTGGTCAGTCACTGTGGGCATGGTCAAAGTGGGCGAGAACAAAGTGTGTGTGGTTTTATGTGGACATGGTCAAAGTGAACATGGTGATTAAAAGTTAGCATGGTCAGTCAAAGTGGGAGTGGCCAGTCTAAGTGGGCGTGTTTACTCAGTGTCGACCAGGTTGATCACTGTGGGTGTGGTCTGCTTTGGTTTTTGTTTCGTGTATTCATGGTCACTCAAAGTGGGGGTGGTCAGTCAAAGTGGGCATTGTTATTCAAAGTGGGTGTGGCCCATCAATTTGGAGAGGAGTGGAATCAACATCTTTCTAAATGCTCTGTGTAAGAAAATGTATGTATTCACGCTGAAGAGAAAAACACGTGTTTAAAAAAACAGAGAGGAAGCAACATCTCCCTTGATGCTCTTTGTAAGAAAACATGTATTAATGCTGTAGACAAATACACATGTGCTCAAATGAGGACAGGAAACAACATCTCTCTTAATTCTCTCTGTAAGAAAACATGTGTACTGGCGCTGAAGAGAAAAACACATTTGTTCAAACGAGGAGAGGAATCAACATCTTTCTTAATGCTCTGTTTAATAAAACGTGTGTATTGACTTTTAAGACAACATATGTGGTTAATCAAGGAGAGAAAGCAACATCTTTCTTAATGCCCTGCGTAAGAAAACGTGTGTATGGTCATTGAAGAGAAAAACACATGTGTTCAAATGAGGCCTAATGGGGGCATGGTCAGTCAATGTTCCAGTGGTCAGTTAAAGTGTACATGGTCAGTCAAACTCAGTGTGATCAACACCAGCTCATAATGATTGCTTAATATATAGTTTTATATTTAGGTTTAACTTTCTTATTTATTTTGCTGCTGTGGTGGAGGTTATCACTGTGGGCGTAGCCTGCTATGGGCATGGTGAGTCAAAGTGGGTGTGTTCAGTCAAAGTGGGTGTGGCTTGGTGTGGTCGTGGTCCAACAAATTGGTCATAGTCAGTCAACGTGGGCCTGGTCAGTCACTGTGGGCCTGGCCATTCAAAGTGGCCGTGGTCAGTCAAAGTGGGTGTGTTCAGTTGCTGTGGGCATTGACAGTCAAAGTGGACATCCTTGGTGTGGGCATGGGCTGTCACTGTGGGTGGGCCCAGTCAAAGTGTTTGAGGTCAATCAAAGTGGGCATGGGATGGTGTGGGCATAGTGAGTCACTGTGGGTGTGGTCAGTCAAAGTAGGCATGTTCAGTCAAAGTGGGCCTGCTCAGTCAATCAAAGTGAGGCTAGTCAAAGTGGGTGTGGTCTATCTCACTGTGCATGTAGACTCAATGTGGGCATGGCGAGTCAAATTGGGCATGCTCAGTCAAAGGATGAATGGTCAGTCACTGTGGGTGTGGTCAGTCACTGTGTGCATGGTCAGTCAAAGTGGACATGGTTTGGTATTTGCTTAGTATATCAAATTAAGTGTTGCTAGCAAAAGGGGGCATGGTCAGTCACTGTAGGCTTGGCCAGTCAAAGTGGGCATACCCAGTCAAAGTGGGCTTGGTCATTCATTGTGGGCGTGATCAGACAATGTGGGCATGGTCAGTCACTGCAGGTGTGGCCAATCATAATGGGAGTGTCCAGTCAAAGTGGGTGTGGTCTTCTGAGGGTGAGTTCTGTCTAAGTGGGCATGGTCATTCAAAGTGGGTGAGGTCAGTCAATGTGGGAAAGGACAGTCAAAGTGGGTGTGGTAGCTCAATGTGAGAATTGTCAGTCATTGTGAGTGTGGTGTGATGTGAGTGTGGCTTTTTGAGTTCATGGTCACTCAAAGTGGGTTTGGTCTCTCATTGTGAGCATGGTCAAAGTGAGCATGGTCATTAAATGTTAGCATGCTGGTCGAAGTGGGAATGGCCAGTCAAGGTGGGTGTGTTCACTCAATGTGGATGTGGTTGATCACTGTGGATGTGGTCTGCTTTGGGTGTGGTTTTGTGTGTTCATGGTCACTGAAAATGGGTGTGGTCATTCAAAGTGAGTGTGGTCAGTCAAAGTGGGCTTGGCCCATCAATGTGGAGAGGAGTGGAATAAACATCTTTCTAAATGCTGTGTGTAAGAAAATATGTGTATTCACGCTGAAGAGAAAAACACGTGTTTACAAAAAAAGTGAGGAAGCAACATTTCCCGTGATGCTCTTTGTAAGAAAACGTGTATTGGCACTGTATACAAATTCAAATACACATGTGCTCAAACGAGGACAGGAACCAACATCTCTCTTAATACTCTCTGTAAGAAAATGTGTGTACTGGCACTGAAGAGAAAAACACATTTGTTCAAACGAGGAGAGGAATCAACATCTTTCTTAATGCTCTGTTTAATAAAACTTGTGTATTGAAGCTTAAGACAAAAACACATGTGGTTAATCGAGGAGAGGAAGCAACATCTTTCTTAATGCTCTGTGTAAGAAAACGTGTGTATTGACACTGAAGAGAAAAACACATGTGTTCAAACGAGGCCTGATGGGGACATGGTCAGTCAATGTTCCAGTGGTCAGTTAAAGTGGATATGGTCAGTCAAACTCGGTGTGATCCACACCAGGTTACAATGATCGCTTAATATTTAGTTTTATATTTAGGCTTAACTTTCTTATTTATTTTGGTGCTGTGGGTGAGGTTATCACTGTGGGCGAGGCCTGCTATGGGCATGGCCAGTCAAAGCGGGTGTGTTCAGTCAATGTGGGCGTGGCTTGGTGTGGTCATGGTCGAACAAAATTTCCATGGTCATCACGTGGCCCTGGTCAGTCATTGTGGGCGTGGTCATTCAAAGTGGTCATGGTCAGGTTCTGTGGGCATTGACAGTATAAGTGGGCGTGCTTGGTGTGGGCATGGTCAGTCACTGTGGGTGGGCCCAGTCAAAGTGGGAGTGGTCAATCAATGTGGGCATGACCTGATGTGGGCATAGTCAGTCACTGTGGGCGTGGTCATTCTAAGTAGGTGAAGTCTGTGTGGGCATGGTCACTCAAAATGTACCTGGTCAAAGTGGACGTGGGCAGTCACTGTGGGTGTCGCCAGCTCTGGGGGTGGTCAGTCAAAGTGGGCATGTTCAGTCAAATCGGGCCTGCTCAGTCAATCATTGTGTGGCTAGTCAAAGTGGGTGTGGTCTATCAAACAGGGTGTGTACAGTCAATGTGTGCATGGCCAGCCAAAGTGGGCATGGTAGCCAAGCGTGCGTGGTCAGTAACTCTGGGAGGCGTCAGTAACTGTGGGCGTGGGCAGTAAAAGTGGATGTGGCTTGGTATTTGCTTAGTTTATCAAATTGGGCATTGCCAGTAAAAGTGGGCATTGTCAGTCACTGTGGGCTTGGCCAGGCATAGTGGGCATACCCAGTCAAAGAGGGTGTGGTCTTGTGTGGGCAACTTCTTTAAAAGTAGGCTTGAATATTCAATGTATGCATGGTCAGTCAATGTGCATATGGCCAGTCAAATTGGGAATGGTCAGTCAAAGTGGGTGTGGTCGGTCAAAGTGCGTGTGGCTTGCTGTGTGTGTGGTCCGTCAAAGTGAGCGTGGCCAGTCAAAGCTGGCATGGACAGTCACTGTGTTTTTGGACAGTCAAAGTAGTTATGCTCAGTGAAATTGAATGTGGCCAGCTAAAGTGGGCATGGTCGGCCTGGTGGATGTGGCCAGTAAATGTGGTTGTGGTCGGTCAAGGTGGACATGGTGAATCAGTGTGGGCATGGTCAGTCACTGAAGGAGTGGTCAATCATAATGGGAGTGTCCATTCAAAGTGGGTATGGTCTTCGTCTTCTGAGGGTGAGTGTTGTCTAAGAGGGCATGGTCATTCAAAGTGGGTGAGGTCAGTCAATGTGGGAAAGGCCAGTCAAAGTGGGCATGGTCGCTCAATGTGAGAATGGTCAGTCATTGTGAGTGTGGCCTGATGTGAGTGTGGCTTTCTGGGTTCATGGTCACTCAAAGTTGGTTTGGTAAGTCACTGTGGGCGTGGTCAAAGTGGGCAGGCACAAAGTGTGTATGGTCTTGTGTGGGCATGGTCTAAGAGAGCATGGTCATTAAAAGGTAGCATAGTTGGACAAATTAGGAGTGGCCAGTCAAAGTGAGCGTGTTCACTCAATGTGGATATGCTTGAACACTGTAGGTGTGGTCTGCTTTGGTTGTGGTTTAGTGTGTTCATGGTCACTCAACGTGGGTGTGGTCAGCCAAAGCATGTGTGGTCAGTCAATGTGGGCGTGGCTTGGTATTTACATAGTCCATCAAATTGGGCATTGCCAGTAAATGTGGGCATTGTCAGTCAAAGTGGGCATGGTCAGTCAAATTGGGCGTGGTCAGTTAATGTTGGTGGGGTTGGTCAAAGTGGGTGTGGTTTCGTATTTGCTTAGTCCATCATTGGGGGTTGCCAGGAAAAGTGTTCATGGTCAGTCACTGTGGGCTTGGCCATTCAAGGTTGGCATACCCAGTCAAAGTGGGTGTGGTCTTGTATGGGCATCTTCAGTCAAAGTGGGTGTGGTCATGCAATGTTGGCATGGTCAATCAATGTGCTCATGGCCAGTCAAAGTGGGCAAGGTCAGTCAAAGTGGGCATGGACAGTCAATGCGGGCATGGTTAGTCACTGTGTATGTTGACAGTCAAAGTGGGTATGCTTAGTCAAAGAGGATGTGGCCAGCTAAAGTGCATGTGGTCAGCCTGGTGGGCGCTGCCAATAAAAGTGGTTGTGGTCAGTCAAGGTAGACGTGGTCAATCAGTGTGGGCATGGTCAGTCACTGTAGGAGTGGCCAATCAAAATGAATGTGTTCAGTCAAAGTGGGGGTGGTCTTCTGAGGGTTAAAGCTGTCTAAGTGGGCATGGTCATTCAAAGTGTGCGAGGTCAGTCCATGTGGGAAAGGCCAGTCAAAGTGGGCATGGTCAGTCAATGTGGGAAAGGCCAGTCAAAGTGGGCATGGTTGCTCAGTGTGAGAATGATCAGTCATTGTGAGTGTGGCCTGATGTGAGTGTGGCTTTCTGGGTTCATGGTCACTCAAAGTGGGTTTGGTCAGTCACTGTGGGCATGGTCAACGTGGGCAGGCACAAAGTGTGTGTGGTCTTGTGTGGGTGTGCTCAAAGTGAGCATGGTCATTAAAAGTTAGCATGGTAGGTCAAAGTGGGAGTGGCCAGTCAAAGTGGGCGTGTTCACTCAATGTGGATGTTATTGATCACTGTGAGTGTGGTGTGCTTTGGATGTGGTCCTGTGTGTTCATGGTCACTCAAAGTGGGTGTGGTCAGTCAAAGTGGGTGTGGTCAGTCAAAGTGGGTGTGGTCAGTCAAAGTGGGCATGGCCTGTCATTGTGTAGAGGAGTGGAATCTACATCTTTATAAATGCTCTGTGTAAAAAAATGTGTGAATTCCCGCTGAAGAGAAAAACACGTGTTTACAAAAAAAGAGAGGAAGCAACATCTCCCTTGATTCTCTTTGTAAGAAAATATATATTAACGCTGTAGACAAATACACGTGTGCTCAAATGAGGACAGGAACCAACATCTCTCTTAATGCTCTCTGTAAGAAAACGTGTGTCCTGGCGCTGAAGAGAAAAACACATATGTTCAAACGAAGAGAGGAATCAACATCTTTCTTAAGGCTCTGTTTAATAAAACATTTGTATTGATGCTTAAGACAAAAACACATGTGGTTAATCGAAGAGAGAAAGCAACATCTTTCTTAATGCTCTGTGTAAGAAAACGTGTGTATTGACATTGAAGAGAAAAGCACATGCGTTCAAACGAGGCCTGATATGGGCATGGTCATTCAACGTTCCAGTGGTCAATTAAACTGGGCATGGGCAGTCATACTCGGTGTGATCCACACCAGTTCATAATGATCGCATATTATATTGTTTTATATTTAGGTTTAACTTTCTTATTTATTTTGCTACTGTGAGCGAGGTTATCACTGTGGGCGTGGTCTGCTATGGGCATTGCCAGTCAAAGTGGGTGTGTTCAGTCAAAGTGGGCATGGCTTGTTGTGGTCGTGGTCCAGCAAAATGGGCATGGTCAGTCAACATGTGCCTGGTCAGTCACTGCGGTTGTTGCCAGTCAAAGTGGGTGTGGTCAGTCAAAGTGGGTGTGGTCAGTTGCTGTGGGCATTGACAGTCAAAGTGGGAATGCATGGTGTGGGCTTGGTCAGTCACTGTAGGTGGACCCAGTCAAAGAAGGTGAGGTCAGTCAAAGTGGGCATGGCCTGGTGTGGGCATAGTCAGTCACTGTGGCCTTGGTCAGTCTAAGTAGGTGTGGTCTTGTGTGGGCATTGTCACTCAAAGTGTGCATGGTTAGTCAAAGTGGACGTGGTCAGTCACTGTGGGCATGGTAGGCCAAAGTGGGCATGGTCTGTCAAAGAGTGTGTGGTCAGTCAAAGTGGGCATGGCCAGTCACTTTGGGAGTATTCACTCAAAGTGTGCGTGGTCAAAGTGGGCATTGTCGGTCACTGTGGGCAAGGTAAGTCAATGTGGGAATGGTAAGGCACTGTGGGTGTGACTTTGGGTGGGCCTTGACAGCCATTGTGGGTGTGGTCAGACACTGTGGGCATATCCTCATGTGTGAGTTGTCACTTACAGTCTATGTAGTCACTCAAACTAGGCATGGTCAGTGAAATTGGGTGTGTCCAGACAAAATGGGTGGGAAAGAAAAAATTGTTCTGATCAGGCAATGGGGGTGTGGTCAATCAAAGTGGGCATAGTCATCCCAGCAGGTGTGGACTAGTGTGGGTGTAGTCAGACCAAGTGGGCATGGCCCGTAAAGGTGGACATTGTCAGTCACTGTCAGCGTGGTCGCTCAATGAGATATTTTCACTCAAAGTGGGTATAGTCGGTCAAAGCGGGTGTGGGCATTCAATGTGAGCATGATCAATCAAAATAGGTATGACCAGTCAAGGTGGGCATGGTCAGTCAAAGTGGATGTGGCCTCTCTTTTTCTTTAAACACATGTGGGCATGGTCAGTCAAAGTGGATGTGGCCTCTCTTTTTCTTTAAACACGTGTTTTTTTCTTCACTTTTTCTTAAACAGAGCATTTAGAAAGAGGTTGATTCCACTCCTATGCACAGTGAATGGCATGCCCACATTGACTGACAACACCCTCTTTGAATGACCATGGACACACAAAACCACACCCAAAGCAGACCACACCCAAAGTGATCAACCACGTCCACATTGAGTGAACACGCCCACTTTGACTGGTCGCACCCACTTTGACCGTCCATGCTGAATTTAATGAATATGTTCACTTTGACCACGCCCACACAAGACCACACACACCTTGTGCCCGCCCACTTTGACCATGCCCACAGTGACTGGCCAAACCAACTGTGAGTGACCATGAACCCAGAAAGCCACACTCACATTAGTCCACAATCACAATGAATGACCATTCCCACATTGACTGACCATGCCCACATTGACTGTTTTTTCCCACATTGACTGACCTCGCGACTTTGAACGACCATGCCCACTTAGACAGCACTCACTCTCAGAAGACCACACCCACTTTGACTGGACACTCCCAATATGATTGGCCACAGTACGGTGACTGACCATGCCCACACTGATTAACCACTTCCACCTAAACCGACCACAACTACTTTTACTGGCCATGCACACCAGGCTGACCACACCCACTTTGGCTGGCCACATACACTTTGACTGAGCATACCCACTTTGACTGTCCACAAACACAGTGACTGACTATGCCCGCTTTCACTGGCCATGCTCACTTTGACGACCCACACCCACACCAAGTCACACGTATTTGACCGACCACACCCACTTTGACTGACCACTCCCACTTTGACTGACCATGCCGACATTGACTGGCTTTGACCACATTGACTGACCACGGCCACATTGAATGACCACAACCACTTTGACTGAATACACCCACACAAGACCACACACACTTAGACTGGGTATGCCCACTTTGACTGGCCAAGCCCATAGTGGCTGACCATGCCCACTTTTACTGGCAATTCCAAATTTGATGGACTAAGCAAATACCAAGCCACACCCATTTTGACTGACCACGCACACAGTGACCGACCACGTATGCTTTGGTTGACCACGCCCACTTCGAATAGCCACACAATAATTGACTGAGCATACCCACTTAGATTGAACATGCCCACTTTGACTGACCATGCCCACAGTAGGCCACACCCACAGTGATTGACCACGTCCACTTTGACCATGCATATTTTGATTGCACATTCCCACACAAGACCTCGCCTACTTAGACTGAACATGCCCACACTGACTGACAATGCCCACACCAGGCCATGCCCACTTTTATTGACCTCACCCACTTTGACTGGGCCTAAACACAGTGACTGACCATGCCCACACCATGCATGCCCACTTTGACTCTCAATGCCCACAGCAACTGAACACACCCATTTTGACAGACCATGCCCACTTTGTCTGGTCATGCACTTACTGACTGACCAGGGCGATGTTAACTGACCATGTCCATTTTGTTGGACCACGAGCACATCAAGCCATGTGCACTTTGACTGAACACACCCACTTTGACTGGCCATGCCCACACCAGCCCATTAAAAATAATGCTTTAAACTAAGTATAAAAGTATATATTATAGGGATCATTAAAAGCTGTTGTGGACCATGGACACTTTGACTGACCACGCCCACATTGACTGACATTGCCCACACCAAGCATTCCCATGTTGACTATCAATGTCCACAGCAACTGATCACACCCACTTTGACTGACCACGCCCACTTTGACAGGTTACGCCCACAGTTACTGACCAGGCTCACGTACCAACCATGCCAAATTTGTTGGACCACGACCACACCAAGCCACGCCCCCTTTCACTGAACACACCCACTTTGACTGGTCATTCCCATAGCAGGCCAAGACCACAGTGATAACCTCGCCCACAACAGCAAAATAAATAAGAAAGTTAAACCTAATTGTAAAACTATATATTAAGTGATCATCATGAGCAGGTGTGGATCACACCAAGTTTGACTGACCATGTCCACTTTAAATGACCACTGGAACATTGACTGACCATGCCCCCATCAGGACTCATTTGAACACATGTGTTTTTCTCTTCAATGTCAATACACATGTTTTCTTACACAGAGCATTTAGAAAGATGTTGATTCCACTCCTCTCCACATTGACGGGCCACGCCCACTTTGACTGACCACACCCACTTTGATGGACCACACCCACTTTGAGAGATCATGAACACACAAAACCACACCCAAAGCAGACCACACCCACAATGATCAACCAGGTCCACGTTGAGTGAACACGCCCACTTTGACTGGCCTCTCCCACTTTGACAATGCTAACATTTAATCACCATCTCACTTTGGCCATGCCCACACAAGACCCCAAACTTTGTGCCTGCCCACTTTGACCACGCCCACAGTGACTGACCAAATCCAATGTGAGTGACCATGAACCCACTCACATTAGGCCACACTTACAATGACTGACCATTCTTACATTGAGCGACGATGTCCACTTTGACTGGCCTTTCCCACATTGAATGACATCGCCCACTTTGAATGATCATGCCCACTTAGACAGCATTCACTCTCAGAAGACCATGCCCACTTTGACTGGACACTCCCATTATGATTGGCCACTCCTGCAGTGACTGACCATGCCCACACTGATTGACCACATCCACATCTACCAACCTCAACCACTTTTACTGGACACACCTACCAGGCTGACCCCACCCACTTTAGCTGGCCACATCAACTTTGACTGGGCATACCCACTTTGACTGTCCACAAACACAGAGACAGACCATGCCCACTTTGATGGACAATGCTCACTTTAACGGACCACACCAACACCAAGCCACACCCACTTTGACCGACCACACCCACTTTGACTGACCATGCCCACATTGAATGACCATGCCAACGTTGAATGAAGATGCCCACACAAGACCACATACACTTTGTGCCCGCCCACCTTGACCATGCCCACAGTGACTGTCCAAACCCACTTTGAGTGACCATGAACCCAGAAAGCCACACTCACATCAGGCCACACTCTCAATGACTGACCATTGTCACATTGAGCGACCATGCCCAATTTGACTGGTCTTTCCCACATTGACTGACCTCGCCCACTTTGAATTACCATGTTCAGTTAGACAGCACTCACCCTCAGAAGACCACACCCACTTTGACTGGACACATCCGTTATTATTGGCCACTCATACAGTGACTGACCATGCCCACACTTATTGACCACGTCCACCTGGACCGACCACAACCACGCTTTATGGCCACGCCCACCAGGCCGACTATGCCCTCTTTAGCTGACCATATCCACTTTGACTGAGCATACCCACTTTGACTGTCCTCAAACACAGTGACTGTCCATGCCCACTTTTACTGGCCACGCTCACTTTGACAGACCATACCCACAACAAGGCACACCCACTTTGACCTACCACACCCACCTTGACTGACCATGCCCAATTTGACTGACCACCCCCACAGTGACTGACCATGTCCATGGTGAATGACCACAAACACCTTGGATGACCATGCCCACTTTGACTGGTCAAGCCCACAGTGACTGACCTTCCCCACTTTTACTGGCAACACACAATTTGATGGACTAAGCAAATACCAAGCCACGCACACTTTGTCTGACCACTCAGATAGTGACTGACCACACGCACAGTGGCTGACTATGCATGCTTTGGCTGACCATGCCCACTTTGACTGGCCATGCCAACATTGACCATACACACCCAGTTTGATTGATCACGCTCACTTCGACAAGCCATACTATTATTGACTGAGCAGGTCCACTTTACTGAACCTGCCGACTTTGACTGACTACGCACACAGAAGGCCACACGCACAATGACTGACCACGTCCACTTTGACTGACCATGCACATTTTGAGTGACCATGCCCACACAAGACCTCGCCTACTTAGACTGACCACACTCAAAGTGACTGACTATGCCCACACCAGGCCATGCCCACTTTGATTGACCTCACCCACTTTGACTGGGCGCACCCACAGTGACTGACCATGCCCACACCAAGCATGCCCACATTGAGTGTCAATGCCCACAGCAACTGACCACACCCACTTTGACGGACCATGCCCACAGCAAGCCACACCCACAGTGACTGACCATGCCCACACCAGTCTATTAAAAAAGAATGCTTTAATCTAAATATAAAACTATATATTATAGGCATCATTATAACCTGATGTGTACCACGTTGACTTTGACTGACCAAGCACACATTGACTGACCACGGCCACACCAAGCATCCCCATTTTGACTGTCAATGCACACAGCAACTGATCACAGCCACTTTGACTGACCATGCCCACTTTTACTGGCAACACCCATTATGATGGACTAAGCATATAACAATTCATGCCCACTATAAGTGACCACGCCCACAGTGACTGACCACGCACACTTTGACTGACCATGCCCACAGTAGGCCACACCCACAGTGATTCATCACGTCCATTTTGACTGACTGTGCACACATTGAGTGACCATTCCCTCAAAAGACCTCGCCTACTAAGACTGACCACACCCAACGTCACTGACTATGCCCACACCAGACCATGTCCACATTGAGTGACTACACCCACTTTGACGAAGACGCCCACAGAAGGACACACCCACCTTGACTGGGTATGCCCACTTTAACTGGCCAAGTGCTCAGTGACTGACAATGCCCACTTTTACTGGCAATGCCCAATTTTATGGACTAAGCAAATATCAAGCCATGCCAACACTGACTGACCACACTCACATTGACTGACCTCACACAATTTGAATGACCATGCCAACTTAGACAGCACTCACCCTCAGAAGAGCACGCCCATATTTACTGTACACTCCCATTATGATTTGCCACTCCTAAAGTGACTGACCTTGCCCACACTGATTGATCATGTCCACCTTGAATGACCACAACCACTCTTACTGGCCATGTCCAGTAGGCCAACAAGGCCCACATTAGCTGGCCACATCAAATTTGACTGAGCATACCCACTTTGACTCTCCAAAAACAGTGACTGACCATGCCCGCTTTGACTGAACATGCTCACTTTGACGGACCACACCCACACCAAGCCACACACACTTTGAGCGACCACTCCCACTTTGACTGGCCATGCTCATAGCAGGCCATGCCCATAGTGATAACCTCTCCCTCAGCAGCAAAATAAATAAGAAAGCTAAACCTAAATATAAAACTATGTATTAAGCGATCATTATGAGCTGGTGTGGATCACACCATGATTGACTGACCATGTCCACTTTAACTGGCCACTGTAACATTGACTGATCATGACCCCATCAAACCTCGTTTGAACACATGTGTTTTTCTCTTCAATGTCAATACACATGTTTTCTTTCACAGAGCATTAAGAAAGATGTTGCATTCTCTCCTCGATTAACTACATGTGGTTTTGTCTTAAGCTTCAATACACACATTTTTTAAAGAGAGCATTAAGACAGATCTTGATTCCTCTCCTCGTTTGAACAAATGTGTTTTTCTCTTCAGCACCAGTAGACAGGATTTCTTACAGAGAGCATTAAGAGAGATGTTGGTTCCTGTCCTCGTTTGTGCACACGTGTATTGGTCTACAGCCTCAATACAAGTTTTCTTACAAAAAGCATCAAGGGAGATGTTGCTTCCTCTCTTATTTTTAAACACGTGTTTTTCTCTTCAGCGGGAAAACACATTTTTTTACACAGAGCATTTAGAAAGATGTTGATTACACTCTTCTCCACATTGATGGGCCAAACCCACTTTAACTGAAAACATCCACTTTGAATAAACACACCTACTTTTAGTGACCATGAACACACAAAACCACACCCAAACAGACCATACCAACAGTGATCAACCACGTCCACATTGAATGATCATGCCCAATTTGACTGGCCAATCCAACTTTGATCGACCATGCTAACTTTTAGTGACCATGACCATGCTCACTTTGACCATGCCCACACAATACCACACACACTTTGTACAAGCCCACTTTGACCACACTCACAGTGACTGACCAAACCCACTTTGAGTGACCATGAACCCAGAAATCCACACTCATATCAGACCACACTCACAATGACTGACCATTCTCATATTGAGCAACCATTCCCACTTGACTGGCCATTCCCACGTTGACCGACCTCACCCACTTTGAATGACCATGCCCATGTGGACAGCACTCACACTCAGAAGAGCACACCCACTTCGACTGGACACTCCCATTATGATTGGCCACTTCTACAGTGACTGACCATGCCCACACTGATTGACCACGTCCATCTTGACCGACCACAACCACTTTTAATGGCCCTGCCCAGCAGGCCAACCATGCCCACTTTAGCTGGCCACATCCACTTTGCCTGAGCATACCCACTTTGACTGTCCACAAGCACAGTGACTGTCCATGCCCACTTTGACTGGCCATGCTCACTTTGACGGACCACACCCAAACCAAGCCACACGCACTTTGACTGACCACACCCATGTTTACTGACCAGGCCCACTTTGACTATGTATGCCCACTTTGACTGGCCAAGCCCACATTGACTGACCATGTATTTGTCTACAGTGTCAATACATGTTTTCTTACAAAGAGCATCAAGGGAGATGTTGCTTCCTCTCTTTTTTTTTAAACACCTGTTTTTCTCTTCAGCGGGAATACACATGTTTTCTTACATAGATCATTTAGAAAGATGTTGATTCCACTGCTCTCCACATTGACATGCCACGCCCACATTGACTGACCACACACACTTTGACTGACCACACACACTTTGAGTGACCATAAACACACAAAACCACACCCAAAGCAGACCACACCCACAGTGATCAGCCACGTCCACATTGAGTAAACACGCCCACTTTGACTTGCCACTCACAATTTGAGTGACAATGAACCCAGAAAGCCACATTCACATCAGGCAACACTCACAATGACTGACCATTCTCACATTGTGAGACCACACCCATGTTGACTGGATATACCCACACTGACTGACCTCATGCACTTTGAATGACCATGCCCCCTTAGACAGCACTCACACTCAGAAGACCACACACTTTGACTGGACACTCCCATTATTATTGGCCACTCCTACAGTGACTGAACATTCCCACACTGATTGACCACGTCCACCTTGACCGACCACAACGACTTTTACTGGGCACGCTCACCAGGCCGACCATGCCCACTTGAGCTGGCCACATTCAACTTGACTGAGCATACCCACTTAGACTGTCCACAAACACAGTGATTGACTGTGCCCGATTTGACTGACCACGCTCACTTTTACAGACCACACCCACACCAAGTCACTCCCACTTCAACCAACCACACCCACTTTGACTGACCATGCCCCTTTGACTGACGATGCCCACACTGAATGACCACACCCACTCTGTTCCACACCTACAATAAATGACCATGACCAAATTGAGTGATCACTCCCACTTTCCATGCGTTTGCCCACTTTGCCTTTTTTTGCCAATTTTGACTGACCACGCCCACACAAGGCCACACCTACTTTGACTGACCATGTCCACTTTGACTGGCTAAGCCCACTGTGAGTGACCATGCCCATATTGACTGGCCACACCACTTTGACTCACCACACTCACTTTGACTGACCACGTCCACTTTGATTGACCATCTACAAAGTGACTGACCACATGCAAACAAAACCATTCCCACTTTTACTGACCATGCCCACTTTGATCAGCCATGCCCATTTTGACTGAGCACGCCCACACCAACCCACTATATAAGAAAATTTTAAAATAAGTATAAAACTATATAGTACTGGGATCCTTATAAACTGGTTGGGGTCACACACACATTGACTCACCACATGTATTTTGAATGGCCATGTCCATTTTGACTGGCCACACCCACTTAAACTGGCCATGTTTGTTTCACCAATGACACCCACACAATACCACACCCACTTTGACTGACCATGCCCACTTTGACTGACCACACCCATACAATACCATGCCCACTTTGACAGACCACACCCATACAATATCACACCCACTTTGACTGACCACACCCACTTTGAGCAACCAAGCCCACTTTGACTGGACACGCCCACATTGTGTAAGCAAGCCCACTTTGACTGGTCAGGCCCCCATTGACTGACTACGTTCACTCTGACTGACCATGTCCACACAAGGCCACGCCCACCTCAGGGCTCTTTTTAGCACATGTATTTTATCTTCAATGTTAATACACACATTTTCTTACACAGAGCAGTAAGAGTGATGTTGCTCTTTGAACACATGCGTTTTTCTCTTCAGCATCAATACACACGCTTGCTTCCACAGGGCATTAAGAGAGATTTTGCTTCCTCTCCTTGTTTGAACACATGTGTTTTTGTCTTCAGCCACATTACACATGTTTTCTTACAAAGTGCATTAAGAGAGATGTTGCTTTTAGTTCTCGTTTGAACACATGTGTTTTTGTCTTCAGTGTCAATTCACATGTTTTCTTACACAAATCATTAAGAGAGATGTTCCTTCCTCTCCTTCTTTGAACACATGTCTTTTTCTCTTTAGCTGCAATACATACATTTTCTTACACAGAGCATTAAGATAGATGTTCCTTCCTGTCCTCGATTGATCACATGTGTTCTTGTCTCCAGCATCAATACATGTTTTCTTACACAGATCGTTAAGAGTGATGCTGCTTCCTCTCCTTGTTTAAATACACGTGATTTTATCTGCAGTGTCAATGCACACGTTTGCTTACACAAAGCATTAAGAAAGATGTTGCTTTCTCTCCTCTCCACTTTCATGAGTCATGCCCACTTTGACTGACCATGCCAACAATGACATATAACACCCACAACAATCCATGCCCACTTGACTGGCCATTCACACACCAGGCCACACCCACTTTGAACTCAATGTACACAAAAGGTCACACCCACACTAGGCCATGTACACAATGACTGACTGACCCCACACACTTTGTCCATGTACACCTTGAATGACCACACCCACTTTGACTGACCATGCCCACTTTGACCTACCATGACCACTTTGACTGAACACGCCCACATTGTGTAAGCAAGCCCACTTTGACTGGACAGGCCCACATTGACTGACTACGTCCACTGTGACTGACCATGTCCACAAAAGGTCATGCCCACTTCAGGGCTCTTTTTACCACATGTGTTTTATCTTCAATGTCAATACACATGTTTTCTTACACAGAGCATTAAGAGGGATGTTGCTTTCTCTCCTCTTTGAACACATGCATTTTTCTCTTCAGCATCAATACCCATGCTTTCTTCCCCAGGGCATTAAGAGAGATGTTGCTTCCTCTCCTTGTTTGAACACATGAGTTTTTCCCTTTAGCGGCAATACACACATTTTCTTACACAGAGCATTAAAATAGATGTTGCTTCTAGTTCTCGTTTGATCACATGTGTTTTTGTCCCCAGCATCAATACACGTTTTCTTACACAGATCATTAAGAGTGATGATGCTTCCTCTCCTTTTTTAAATGCAAGTGTTTTTATCTTCAGCATCAATGCACACGTTTTCTTACACAGACCATTAAAGAAGATGTTGATTTCTCTCCTCTCCATTAGATGAGTCATGCCCTATTTGACTGACCATGCCCACATTGACATATCATAACCACACCAATCAATGCCCACTTGACTGGCCAATCACACTCCAGGCTGCACACACTTTCAATTCAATGCACACAAAAGGGCACACCCACACTAGACCTTGTACACAATGACTGACCCCACCTACATTGCCCATGTCCATCTTGACTGACCACACCCACTTTGACTGTCCATGACAACGATGACAGACCATGCACAATTTGACTGACCACACCCAGTATGAGTGATCATGCACACACAAGGCTATGCCCCCAGTGAATTACCACCCCCACAGTGACTGACCACACCCACTTTGACTGACCAGAACGACTTTGACTGGCCATGCCATCTTATACTTGACACACACACTTTGACCACACCACCAGGTAATGACCGCTGTGACTGACTGTGCCCAAATTGACTAACCATGCACACTTTGCCTGAGTACACCCACTTTGAATGGGCATGCCCATTTTGACAGACCATCCCCATGCAGGACCACAGCTACTTTGACCATGCCCATTTTGACTGCCAAGCCTACAGTGACAGACCACACCCACTTTGAGAGGCCACACCAATATTTACAAACCACACCAACACCAAGCCACATGCGTGTTGACTGAGCACGACCACAGTGACTGACTATGCCCACTTTAACTGGCCACACCCACACCAGGTCATGCATACAGTGACTGACCATGCCCACAGCAGACCACTAAATAAAAAAGGTTTAAGATAAGTATAAAGCTATTTATTATAGTGATCAGTTTAAGCTGGTTTGGACCACGCCCTCTTTGACTGACCAACCCACAGAGAGTCACAATGCCCACTTTGACTGACCAGCCCATAGTGACTGGCCACACCCACTTTGATTGACCACTCCCACTTGACTGACCATGACCACTTTGACTGACTATGCCCAATTTGACTGACCATGCTGACAGTGACTGACCACACACACAGTGACTGACCGTGCAAACACAAGACCATTTCCACTTTGACTGCACTCAACAATTTTGACTGGCCATGCCCACTTTGACTGACCATGCCCACTTTGACTATGCCCAGTTTGACTGAACACACCAACAATGACTGACCACGCCCACACCAAGGATGCCCACTTTGACTGTCAATACCCGCAGCAACTGACCACGCCCACTTTGACTGGCCACAACCACAGTGACTGACCAGGCACACACTGACAGACCATGCCCATATTGTTGGACCACGACCACACCAAGCCACACCCACTTTGACTGAACACACCCACTTTGACTGGCCATGCCCATAGCAGGCCATGCTCACAGTGATAAACTCGCCCACAGAAGCAAAATAAGAAAGTTAAACCTAAATATAAAACTATATATTAAGCAATCTTTATGAGCTGCTGTTTATCACACCGAGTTTGACTGACCATGTCCACTTTAACTGACCACTGGAACATTGACTGACCATGCCCCCATCAGGCCTCATTTGAAGGCATGTGTTTTTCTCTTCCATGTCAATACACACGTTTTCTTACACAGAGCATTAAGAAAGATGTTGCTTTCTCTCCTCGATTAACCACATGTGTTTTTGTCTTAAGCTTCAATACACACATTTTATTAAGCAGAGCATTAAGAAAGATGTTGATTCCTCTCCTCGTTTGAACAAATGTGTTTTTCTCTTCAGCGCCAGTACACACATTTTCTTACAGAGAGCAATAAGAGAGATGTTTTTTCCTGTCCTCGTTTGAGCACAAGTGCAATTGTCTACAGCGTCAATACATGTTTTCTTACAAAGAGCATCAAGAGAGATCGTGCTTCCTCTCTTTTTTTAAAAAAAACATGTTTTTCTCTTCAGGGGGCATGCACACGTTTTCTTACACAGAGCATTTAGAAAGGTGTTGATTCAACGCCTCTCCACTTGGATGGGCCACGCCCACTTTGACTGACTACACCCACTTTGAGTGACCATGAACACACAAAACCACACCCAAAGCAGACCACACCCACAGTGATCAACCATGTCCACATTGAGTTTACATGCCTATTTTGACTGGCTACTCCCACTTTGACCAATCATGCTAACCTTTACTGACAATGCTCACCTTGACCATGCCCACACAAGACCACATATACTTTGTGACCACCCACTTTGACCACACCCACAGTGACTGACCAAACACACATTGAGTGACCATGAACCGAGAAAGCCACACTCACATCAGCCCACACTCACAATGACTGACCATTCTCACATTGAGTGACCATGCCCACTTTGACTAGCCTTTCCCACATTCACTGACCTTGCCCACTTTGAATGAACATGCCCACTTAGACACCACTCACCCTCAGAAAACCACACCCTCATTGACTGGACACGCACATTATAATTGGCCACTCCTACAGTCACTTACCATGCCCACACTGATTGACCATGTCCACCTTGACCAACCACAACCACTTTTACTGGCAACGCCCACCATGCTAACCATGCCTACTTTAGCAGGCCACATCCACTTTGACTGAGAATACCCACTTTGACTGTCCACAAACTCAGTGACTGACCATGCCCGCTTTGACTGACCATGCCCACTTTGATGGACCACACCCACACCAACCACACTTACTTTCACTGACCACACCCACTTTGACTGGCCATGCCCACTTTGACTGTCCATGCACACTTTGACTGTCCATGCCCACATTGAATGACGACGCCCACATTGAATGAGCACAACCACTTTGAAGACGCCCAGACAAGACCACACCCACTTTGACTGGGCATGCCCAGTTTGACTGGCCAAGCCCACTTTGTCTTACAATGCCCACATTTACTGGCAACGTCCAATTTGATGGATTAAGAAAATACCAAGGCACACCCACTTTGATAACCACACCCACAGTGACTGACTATGCCCACAGTGACTGACCACGCACACTTTGGCCGACCATGTCCACTTTGACTGGCCAAGCCCACAGTGAATGACCATGCCCAGTTTTACTGCCAATGCCCAATTTGATGGACTAAGCAAATACCAAACCATGCCCACTTTGACTGAACAAGCCCACAGTGACTGTACAAGCCTAGTTTGATAGACCACACCCACTTTGACTAGGCACACTATGATTGACTGAGCAGTCCCACTTTGACTGAACACACCCACTTTAACTCACCACGCCCACAGCAGGCCACACCCACAGTGACTGACCACATCCACTTTGACTGACCATGCACAATTTGAGTGACCATGCCCACACAATACCTGGCCAAATAAGACTGACCACAACAACAGTGACTGACCATGCCCACAATGACTGACCAGGCATGCATCGGGTGACCATGCCCACTTTGAATGGCCATGACCACATTGACTGTACATGCCCAGTATGATAGGCCACGCCCACTTTGACTAGCCACACTATGATTGACTGAGCAGACCCACTTTGAGTGAACACGCCCACTTTGACTGACCACGTGACAGCAGGCCACACCCACAGGGATCAACCAGGTCTACATTGAGTGAACACACCCACTTTGACTGGCTACTCCCACTTTGACCGACCATGCTAACTTATAATGACCATGCTCACTTTGACCATGCCAACACAAGACCACACACACTTTGTGCCCACCCACATTGACCACGCCCACAGTGACTGACCAAACCCAATTTGACTGACCATGCCCACATTGGATGACCATGCCCAATTTGACTGAAGATGCCCACACCCACATTGACTGGGTATGTCCACTTTGACTGACCACACCCATATTGACTGACCAAGCCCACACCAGGCCACACACACATGATGCCTCATTTGAAAACGTGTTTTTCTCTTCAACATCAATACACACCTTTTCTTACACAAAGCATTAAGAGAGATGTTGCTTTCTCTCCTCGTTTGAACACATGTGTTTTTCTCTTCAATGGTAAAACCCACGTTTTCTTCCACAGATCATTAAGAGAGATGTTGCTTCCTCTCCTCCTTTTAACACATGTATTTTATCTTCAATGTCAATACGCATGTTTTCTTTCACAGAGCATTAAGAGAGATGTTGCTTCCTCTCCTTACTTAAACAAATGTGTTTTTCGCTTTAGCGTCAATATATATGTTTTTTCCCCATAGCATTAAGAGAGTTGTTTCCACTCCTCATTTGAACACATGTGTTTTTCTCTTCAGCTTCAATACACACATTTCCTTACAAAGAGCATTAAGAGAGATGTTGCTTCCTCTCCTATTTGATCATATTTGTTTTTATCTTTAGCACCAGTACACACTTTTACTTACAAAGAGCATTAAGAGAGATGTCCCTTTCTTTCCTTGTTTAAACACATGTGTTTCTATCTTCAGACTCAATACACATGTTTGAGATTGTGTATTATGCAGAGCATTAAGAAAGATTTTGCTTCCTCTCCTCATTTCAACACATGTGTTTTTCTTTACAATGTCAATACACACGTTTTCTTATACAGAGCATTAAGATAGATGCTGATTTCTCTCCTCGTTTGAACACATGTATTTATCATCAATGTGAATACACATGCCCACTTTGACTCACCACATCCACTTTGACTGACCATGTCCACCTTGACTGGTCACACCCATTTTCTCTGATTATGCTCACATTGAATGCCCATACTAACTTTGACCAACTATGCCCACTTTCAGTGACCATGTCCACATTGAGCGACCAAACTTACAGTGACTGAAAATGCCTACCTTGACTGGCCATGCCCACTTGGACTGACTATGCCCACACTAGTCCACACCCACTGTGATGACTATGCCCACTTTGATTGAACACACCCCCATTGACTGATCAGAACAATTTTGTCTTTCCACGCCCACTTTGACTGCCCACACCCAATTTCACTGACCATGCCCACTTTGAGTGACTTCACAGAGTTTAAGTGACAACACACACATGAGATCATGCCCACAGTGACTGACCACAACCACAATGACTGTCCACGAACCACACAAAGCCACACACACAGTGCCTTACCACTCCTACCTTGACATACAATGCCCACAGTGACCAACAATGCCCACTTTGACCACGCAGATTTTGATTGACCACTTTAATAGTTACTGGCCATGCCCACATTAACTGACCACACCCTCTTTGACAGACCATGCCCACTTTGACTTACCATGCCCACAGTGACTGACCACGTCCACTTTGACTGACCATGCACACTTTGAGTGACCTTGCCCACACAAGACCCTGGCTACATAGACTGACCACACCCACAGTGACTGACTATGCCTGCACCAGGCCATGCACACTTTGATTGACCTCACCCACTTTGACTGGGCCCACCCACAGTGACTGACCATGACCATACCAAGTATTCCCACTTTGTGTGTCAATGTCCACAGCAACTGACCACACCCACAGTGACTGACCAAGCCCACATTGACTAACAATGCCCATTTTTTTGGACCATGACCACATCAAGCCACACCCACTTTGACTGAAACACCTACTTTGACTGGGCCCACCCACAGTGAGTGACTACGCCCACACCAATAATGCCAACTTTGACTCTCAATGCCTACAGGAACTGACCACACCCACTTTACTGGCCACTCCCACTTTGACTGACCATGCTAACTTTTAATGACCACGCTCACTTTGACCATGCCCACACAAGACACTCCCATTATGATTAGCCACTGCTACAGTGACTGACCATGCCCACACTTATTGACCACGTCCACCTTGACCGACCACAACCACTTTTACTGGCCATGCCCACCAGGCCGAACACTCCATCTTCAGCTGGCCACATCAACTTTGACTGAGCATACCCAATTTGACAGTCCACAAACACAGTGATTGACCATGCCTGCTTTGACTGGACACGCTCACTTTTACGGACCACACCCACACCAATCCACACCCACTTTGACAGACCACACCCACTTTGACTGACCACACCCACTTTGACTGGCCATTCCCACATTGACTGACCATGAACACAATGAATTACCACTCCCACTTTGACTGTAGACACCCACAGAATATCACACCCACATTGACTGGGTATGCCCACTTTGAAAGTCCAAGCCCTCAGTGACAGACCATGCCCACTTTTACTGGCATCACCAAATTTGATGGAATAAGCATTTACCAAGCCATGCCCACTTTGACTGAACACGCCCACTGTGAATTACCACACATGCTTTGGCTGACCATGCCCACTTTGACTGTCCATGCCCACATTGACTCTACATGCCCAAATTGATAGACCACGCCAACTTTGACTAGTCACACTTTGATTGAATGATCAGGCCCACTTTGCCTGAACATGCCCACAGCAGGCCACACCCACAGTGACTGACCATGCCCACACCAGCCCATTAAAAAAGAATGTTTTAAACTAAGTATAAAACTATATATTATAGGGATCATTATAAGCTGTTATGGACCATGTCCACTTTGACTGACCATGCCACATTGACTGACTACACCCACATTGACTGTCCACGCACACACCAGGCCACACACATATCATGATTCATTTGAAAACATGTGTTTTTCTCTTCAACGTCTATACACACATTTACTTACATATAGCATTAAGAGAGACGTTGCTTCCTCTTCGTTTAAACAAATGTGTTTTTGTCTTCAGCATCAATACACACGTTTTTTTCCAGAGCATTAAGAGAGTTGTTGTTTCCACTCTTCATTTGAACACATGTGTTTTTCTCCTCAGCATCAATACACACATTGCCTTACAAAGAGCATTAAGAGAAATGATGCTTCCTCTCACATTTGAACATATTTGTTTTTCTTTTTAGCACCAATACACACGTTTACTTACAAAGAGCATTAAGAAAAATGTAGCTTCCTTTCCTTGTTTAAACACATGTGTTTCTATCTTCAGCCTCAAAACACATGTTGTCTTACACAGGGCATTCAGAAAGATTTTGCTTCCTCTCCTCATTTCAACACATGTGTTTTTTTTACAACGTCAATACACACATTTTCTTATACAGAGCATTAAGAGAGATGGTGCTTTCTCTCTTTGTTTCAACACATGTATTTATCTTCAATGTCAATATACATGCTCAATTTGACTCGCCACATCCTAACTCTAACCTAAACCTAACACTAACCCTAACCCTTACCCTGACCAAACCACTTTGAGTGACCATAAACCCAGAAAGCCACACTCACATCAGGCCACACTCACAATGACTGACCATTCTCACATTGAGCAACCAGGCCCACTTTGACTAGACCTTCCCACATCGACTGACCTCGCAAACTTTGAATGACCATGCCCACTTAGACAGCATTCACCCTCAGAAGACCACACCCACTTTGACTGGACACTCCCATTATGATTGGCCACTCTTAAAGTGACTGACCATGCCCACACTGATTGACCATGTCCAACTCACCAACCACAATCTCATTAACTGGCCACACCCAGCAGGCAGACCATGCCCACTTTAGCTGGCAACATCCACTTTGACTGAGCCTACCCACTTTGACTGTTTACAAACACAGTGACTGACCATGCCCTCTTTGACTGGCCAGGCTCACTTTGACTGACCACACCAAGCCACACCCACTTTGACTGACCGCACCCACATTGACTGGCCATGCCCACATTTACTTACCATGTCCACATTGAATGACCATGCCCAATTTGACTGAAGATGCCCACCCATGTCCACACCCACTTTGACTGTGTATGCCCACTTTGACTGGCCAAGCCCACAGTGACTGCCCATGCCCACTTTTATGGTAATACCCAATTTGATGGACTAAGCACATAGCACACCATGCCCACGTTGACTGACCATGCCCACAGTAACTGACCACGCATGCTTTGGCTGACCATGCCTACTTTGAATGGCCATGCACTCAATGACTTTACATACCCATTTTGACTGACCACACCCACAGTAGGCCACACCCACAGTGACTGACCATTCTCACACCAGCCTATTAAAAAGAATGTTTTAAACTAAGTGTAAATCTATATATTATATGGATCATTATAAACTGTTGTTGACCATGTCCACTGTTTCTGACCATGCTCACATTGACTGACCACACCCACATTGACTGATCATGCCCACACCAGGCCACACACACATCATGCCTCATTTGAAAACATGTGTTTTTCTCTTCAAGGTCAATACACACCTTTTCTTACACATAGCATAAAGAGAGATGTTGCTTTCTCTCCTCGTTTGAACACCTGTATTTAATCTTCAATGTCAATACACATGCCCACTTTGACTCACCACATCCACTTTGTCTGACCATTCCCACCTTGACTGGTCACACTCATTTTGACTGATCATGCTCACATTGAATGCCCACACCCACTTTGATCGACTATGCCCTCGTTCAGTGACCATGTCCTCATTGAGAGATCACACTGACAGTGACTGACCATGCCCACCTTGACTGGCCATCCCCACTTGGACTGACTACGTCGATACTAGTCCACACACACTGTGATGACTACACCTGCTCTGATTGACCACACCCCCATTGACTGATCAGAACAATTTTGTCTTTCTGCGCCCACGTTGACTGGCCACGCACATTTTCATTGACCATGCCCATTTTGAGTGACTACATAGCCTTTAAGTGACAATGCACACATGAGGCCATGACCACAGTGTCTGATCACGCCCACAATGATTTTCCACGCCGACACAAAGCCACACCCACAGTGCTTAAGCACACCCACCTTGATTTATAATGCCCACCGTGACCGACAATGCCAACTTTGACCCCGCACATTTTGAGTGACCACTCCTATAGTGACTGGCCATGCGCACTTTGACTGACCACACCCTCTTTGACAGACCATGCCCACTTTGACTTACCAGGCCCACTGTGACTGACCACGGCCACTTTGACTGACCAGGCACAATTTAAGTGAACATGCCCACACAAGACCTCACCTACTTAGACTGACCACGCTCACAGTAACTGAATAAGCCCACACCAGGCCATGCCCACTTTGACTGCCAATGCCCACAGCAACTGACCACAACCACTTTGACTGACCACGCACACTTTGACTGGCCATGCACACAGTGAATGACCAGCCCCATGTTGACTGACCATGCTCAGTTTGTTTAACCATGACCACACCAAGCCATGCCCACTTTGACTGAAAACACCCACTTTGACTGGCCATGCCCATAGCAGTCCACACCCACAGTGATAACATCGGCCACAGCAGCAAAATAAATAAGAAAACTAAACCTAAATATAAAACTATATATTAAGAGATCATTATGAGCTGGTATGGATCACACGGAGTTTATCTGACCATGTCCACTTTAACTGACCACTGGAACATTGACTGAACATGCCCCCATCCGGCCTCTTTTGAACACATGTGTTTTTCTCTTCAATGTCAATACACATGTTTTCTTACACAGAGCATTAAGAAAGATGTTGCTTTCTCTCCTCAATTAACCACATGTGATTTTGTTTTAAGTGTCTATAAACACGTTTTATTAAATAGAGCATTAAGAAAAAGCTAATTCCTGTCCTCGTTTGTACAAATGTGTTTTTCTTTTCAGCGCCTGTACACATGTTTTCTAACAGAGAGCATTAAGAGAGATGTTGGTTCCTGCCCTCGTTTGAGCACACGTGTATTTGTCTACAGCATCAATACACGTTTTCTTACAAAGAGCATCAAGGGAGATGTTGCTTCCTGTCTTTTTTTTAAGCACATGTTTTCTCTTCATCGGGAATATACACGTTTTCTTACACAGAGCATTTAGAAACATGTTGATTCCACTCCTCTCCACATTGATGTGCCACACTCAGTTTCACTGTACACACCCACTTTGAGGGACCATCAACACACAAAAACAAACCCAAAGCAGACCACACCCACAGTGATCAACCATGTCCACATTGAGTGAACATGCCCACTTTGACTGGCCACACCCACTATGACCATCCATGCTAACTTTTAATGACAATGCTCACTTTGACCCTGCACACACAAGACCACACATACTTTGTGACTGCCCACTTAGACCATGCCAACTGTGACAGACCAAACCCAATTTGAGTGACCATGAACCCAGAAAGCCACACTCACATCAAGCCACACTCAAAATGAATGACCATTCTCATATTGAGCGACCACACCCATTTTGACTGGCCTAACCCACATTGACTGACCTCACCCACTTTGAATGACCATGTCCACTTAGACAGCACTCAACCTCAGAAGACCACACCTACTTTGTCTGGACACTCCCATTATGATTGGCCATTTCTACAGTGACTGACCATGCCCACACTGATTGACCACATGCACCTTGACCAACCACAACCACTTTTACTGGCCACGCCCACCAGGCCAACCATGCCCTCTTTAGCTGGCCACATCCACTTTGACTGAGCATACTCACTTTGACTGTCCACAAAAACAGTGACTGACCATGCCCGCTTTGACTGGCAATGCTCACTTTGATGGAAGACACCCACACCAAGCAACACACATTTGATCGATTATGCCCAATTTGACTGACAATGCCGACTTTGACTGACCACACCCACTTTGAGTGAACATGAGCACACAAAACCACAACCAAAGCAGACCACACCCACAGTGATCAACCTCCTCCACATTGAGTGAACACGCCCATTTTGACTGGCCACTCCCACTTTGACCAACCATGCTAAATTTTAATGAACATGCTCATTTTGACCATGCCCACACAAGACCACACTCACTTTGTGCCTGCCCAGTTTGACTACGCCCACAGTGACTGACCAAACCCACTTTGATTGACCATAAACCCAGAAAGTCACACACACATCAGGCTACAATCCCAATGACTAACAATTCTCACATTGAGCTTCCACACCCACTTTGACTATCCTTTCCCACATTGACAGACCTAGCCCTCTTTGAATGACCATGCCCACTTAGACAGCACTCATTCTCAGAAGACCACACCCACATTGACTGGACACTCCCATTATGATTGGCCACCCCTAAAGTGACTGACCATGCCCACATTGACTGACCACACCCACAATGAATGACCACACCCACTTTGACTGTTGTCGCCCACAGAAGACCACATCCACTTTGAGTGGGTATGCCCACTTTGACTGGCCAAGCCCACAGTGACTGACCACGCCCACTTTTACTGGCAATGTCAAATTTGATGGACTAAGCAAATACCAAGCCACGCCCACTCTTACTGACCAAGCACACAGTGACTGACCATGCCCACAGTGACTTACAAAGCATGCTTTGGCTGACCATGCCCACTTTGATTGGTCATGTCCACATTGACTGTACATGCCCAGTTTGATAGACCATGCCCACTTTGAATAGCCAAACTATGATTGACTGAGCAGGCCCACTTTTGACTGACCACATACACTTGATTGGCCAAGCCCACAGTGACTGACCAGGCCCACGTTGACTGACCATGCCCATTTTGTTTGTCCACAACCACACCAAGCCACGCACACTTTGACTGAACACACCCACTTTGACTGGCCATGCCCATAGCAGGCCACGCAATATGATAACCACCCCCACATCAGCAAAATAAATAAGAAAGTTAAACATAATATAAAAATATATATTAAGTGATCATTATGAGCTGGTGTTGATCATACCGAGTTTGACTGACCATGTAAACTTTAACTGACCCCTGGAACACTGACTGACCATGCCCCCATCAGGCCTCGTTTGAACACATGCGTTTTTCTCTTCAATATCCATACACACGTTTTCTTACACAGAGCATTAAAAAAGATGTTGCTTTCTCTCCTCGATTAACCACATGTGGTTTTGTCTTAAGCATCAATACACACGTTATATTAAACAGAGCATTAAGAAACATGTTGATTCCTCTCCTCCTTTGAACAAATGTGTTTTTCTCTTCAGTGCCAGTACACACGTTTTCTTACAGAGAGCATTAAGGGAGATGTTGGTTCCTCTCCTCGTTTGAGTACATGTATATTTGTCTACAGCGTCAATACACGTTTCCTTATGAAGAGCATCAAGGGAGATGTTGCTTCCTCTCTTTTTTTTTTAAAACACGTGTTTTTCTCTTCAGTGGGAATACACAAGTTTTCTTACACAGAGCATTTAGAAAGTTTTTGATTCCACTCCTCTCCACATTGACAGGCCATGCCCAACTTGTCTGACCATACCCACTTTGAATGACCATGAACACACAAAACCACACCCAAAGAAGAGCACAACCACAGTGATTAACCATGTCCACAATGAGTGAATAAACCCACTTTGACTGGCCAATCAACCTTTGACCAACCATGCTAACTTTTAATGACCATGCTCACATTGAGCACTCCCACACAAGACACACACACATTGTGCCCCTACACTTTAATCACGACCACAGTGACTGACCAATCACTCTTTGAGTGACCTTGAACCCAGAAAGCCACACTCACATCAGGCCACACTCACAATGACTGACAATTCTCACATTGAGTGACCATGCCCATTTTGAGTGGCCTTTCCCACATTGACTGACCTTGCCCACTCTGAATGACCATGCCCACTTAGACAGGACTCACCCTCAGAAGACCACACCCACTTTGACTGGACACTCACATTATGATTGGCCACTCCTACAATGACTGACCATGCACACACTGACTGACCACGTCCAACTTGAACAACCACAACCACTTTTACTGGCCATGCCCACCAGGCCATCCAGGCCCACTTTAACTGGCCACATCCACTTTGACTGAGGAAACCCTCTTTGTCTGTCCACAAACACAGTGACTTACCATGCATGCTTTGATAGGCCATGCTCACTTTGACGGACCATACCCACACCAAGCCACATCCACTCTGACCAACCACACACATTTTGAGTGACCATGCCCACTTTGGCTGACCATGCCCACTTTGACTGACCATGCCACATTGACTAACCATGTCCACATTTAATGACCATGCCCACTTTGAAGACACCCACACAAGACTACACCCACTTTGACAGGGTATGCCCACTTTGACTGGCCAAGCCCACAGTGACAGACCATGCCCACTTTTACTAGCAACGCACCATTTGATGGGCTAAGCAAATACCAAGTCTCGCCCAATTTGATTGACAATGCCCACAGGGACTGACCATGCCCACAGTGACTGACCATGCACGATTTGGCTGAACATGCCCACTTTGACTGACCATGCCCTCATTGACTGTACACACCCAGTTTGATAGACTGCACCCAGTTATACTAGCCACAATATGATTGACTGAGCAGGCCCACTTTGACTGAACACCCCCACTTTGACTGACCATGCCCACAGCAAGTCACACCCACAGTGACTGACCACGTGCACTTTGACTGACCAGGCACACTTTGAGTGACCATGGCCACACAAGACCTCGCTTACCTAGACTGACCACGCTCACAGTGCCTGACTATGCCCACGCCAGGGCATGCCCACTTTGATTGACCTCACCCACTTTGACTGGGCCCACCGACAGTGACTGACCATGCTCACACCAAGCATGCCCGCTTTGACAATCAATGCCCACAGCAACTGACCACACCCACTTTGACCTACCATGCCCAATTTGACTGGTCACTCCCACAATGACTTACCAGGCCCATGATGATAGACCATGCTCAATTTTGGATGACAACCACACCAAGCCACAGCCACCTTGAATGAACACACCCAATTTGACTGGCCATGCCCATAGCAGGCCACATCCATAGTGATAACCTCGCCCACAGCAGCAAAATAAATAAGAAAGTTAAACCTAAATAAAAAACTATATATTAAGCAATCATTATAGGCTAGTGTGGATCACACCGAGTTGGACTGACCATGTGCCCTTTACCTGACCACTGGAACATTGACTGAACATGCTCCCATCAGGCCTCGTTTGAACACATGTGCTTTTCTCTTCAATGTCAATACACATGTTTTCTTACACAGAGCATTAAGAAAGGTGTTGCTTTCTCTCCTCAATTAACCACATGTGTTTTTGTTTTAAGCGTCTATAAACACATTTTATTAAACAGAGCATTAAGAAAGAAGGTAATTCCTCTCCTCGTTTGTACAAATGTGTTTTTCTCTTCAGCGCCTGTACACATGTTTTCTTACAGAGAGCATTAAGAAAGATGTAGGTTCCTGTCCTAGTTTGAGCACACGTGTATTTGTCTACAGTGTCAATACATGTTTTCTTACAAAGAGCATCAAGGGAGATGTTGCTTCCTCTCTTTTTTTTTAAACAAGTATTTTTCTCTTCAGTGGCAATACACAAGTTTTCTAACAGAGAGCATTTAGAAAGATGTTGATTTCACTCCTCTCCACATTGATGGGCCAGGCCCACTTTGACTGACCACACCCACTTTGTCTGACCACACCCACTTTGACTGACCACATCCACATTGACTGACCATGAACACAAAAAACCACAGCCAAAGCAGACCACACCCACAGTTATCAACCACGTTCAGAATGAGTGAACATGCCCACTTTGACTGGCCACTCCCTGTTTGACAGACTATGCTAACTTTTAATGACCATGCTCACTTTCAACACGCCCACACAAGACCACACACACTTTGTGCCCACCCACTTTTACCATGCACACAGTGACTGACAAAACCCACTTTGAGTGACCATGAACCCAGAAAGCCACCCTCATATCAGGCCACACTCACAATGACTGACCATTCTCACATTGAGCAAACACACCCACTTTGACTGGCCTTTCCCACATTGACTGACCTCACCCACTTTGTATAACCATGCCCACTTAGACAGCACTCACCCTCAGAAGACCACACCCACATTGACTGGACACTCCCATTATGACTGGCCACTCCTAGAGTGACTGACAATGCCCACACTCTTTGACCACGTCCACCTTGACCAACCAAAACCACTTTCACTGGCCATGCCCACGAGGCTGACCACACCCTGTTTACCTGGCCACATCCACTTTGACTGAGCATACCCACTTTGAATGTTCATAAACACAATAACTGACCATGCCCGCTTTGACTGGCCATGCTTACTGTGGTGGAACACACCCACACCAAGCCACACCCACTTTGACTGACCACACCCACTTTGACTGACTACACCCACTTTGACTGTGTATGCCCACTTTGACTGTCCAAGCCCAGAGTGACTGACAATGCCCACTTTTACTGGCAATGCAAAATTTGATGGATTAAACAAATACCAAGCAACACTCACTTTGAGTGACCACGCACACAGTGACTGAGCAGGCCCAAGTGACTGTCCATGCATGCTTTGGCTCACCTTTCTTACTTTGACTGGCCATTCCCACATTTACTGTACATGCCCAGTTTGATATACCACACCCAATTTGACTAGCAACACTATGATTGACTGAGCAGGCACACTTTGACTGAATACGCCCACTTTTACAGACCACACCCACAGAAGGCCACATTCACAGTGACTGATCACGTCCACTTCGACCATGCCCACATAGGACGTCGCCTACTTATACTGACCACTCCCTCAGTGACTGACTATGCCCACTGCAGGCCATGCCCTATTTATTGACCTCACATATTTTACTGGGCCCACAAACAGTGACTGACCACAACCACAACAAGCATGCCCACTTTGACTGCCAAAGCTCACAGCAAGTGACCACACCCACTTTGACAGACCACACACACATTGACTGGCCATGCCCACAGTGAATGACCAGGCACATGTTGACTGACCATGCAAATTTTGTTGGACCATGATCACACCAAGCCATGTCCACTTTGACTGAACACACCCATTTTGACTGGCCATGCCCATAGCAGGCCATGCCCATAGTGATAACCTCGCCCACAGCAGCAAAATAAATAAGAAATTTAAATGTAAATATAAAACTAGATATTAAGCGATCATTATGAGCTGGTGTGGATCACATCGAGTATGACTGAGCATGTCCACTTGAACTGACCATTGGAACATTGACTGACCATGCCCCCATCAGGCCTCGTTTGAACCCATGTGTTTTTCTCTTCAATGTCAATACACACGTTTTCTTACACAGAACATTAAGAAATATGTTGCTCACTGTGATGGACAACACCCACACAAAGCCACACCCACTTTGACTGACCACACCCACTTTGACTGACCATGCCCACTTTGACAGTGTATGCCCACTTTGGCCAAGCCCACAGTGACTTACCATGCCCTCTTTTACTGGCAACGCACAATTTGATTGACAAAGAAAATACCAAGCCATGCACACTTTGACTGACCATGCCCACAGAGACTGACCACACCCACAGTGACTGACCGTGCACGCTTTGGCTGACAATGCCCACTTTGACTGACCAAGCCCACATTGACTGTATACGCCTAGTTTAACAGACCACGCCCACTTCGACTAGCCACACTATGATTGACTGAGCAGGCCCACTTTGACTGACCTTGCCCACAGCAGGCCACACCCACAATGAGTGACCATTCCTGTACCAGCCCATTAAAAAAGAATGTTTTAAACTAAGTATAAAACTATATATTATAGGGATCATTATAAGTTGTTGTGGACCATGTCCACTTTGACTGACCATGCCCACATTGACTGACCACAAACACACCAGGCCACACACACATCATACCTCATTTGAAAACATGTGTGTTTCTCTTCAACATCAATACACACCTTTTCTTACACATAGCATTAAGAGAGATGTTGCTTTCTCTCCTCGTTTGAACAGATGTGTTTTTGTTTTCAACATCAATACACACGTATTGTAACACAGAGGATTAGGAGAGATGTTACTTCCTCTCCTCCTTTGAACACATGTATTTTATCTTCAATGTTAATACACATGTTTTCTTCCACAGAGCATTAAGAGAGATGTTGCTTCCCCTCCTCATTTAGACAAATGTTTTTTTGTCTTCAGCGTCAATACACACATTTTTTTTTGCAGAGCATTAAGAGTTGTTTCCACTCCTCATTTGAACACATGTGTTTTTCTCTTCAGTGTCAATACATGTTTCCTTACAAAGAGCAATAAGAGAGATGTTGCTTCCTCTCACATTTGAACATATTTGTTTTTTTTTAGCACCAATACACACGTTTACTTACAAGGAGCATTAAGAGAGATGTTGCTTCTTTTCCTTGTTTAAACACATGTGTTTCTATCTTCAGCCTCAATACACATGTTGTCTTACACAGAGAATTAAGAAAGATTTTGCTTCCTCTCCTCATTTCAACACATGTGTTTTTCTTTACAACGTCAATACACAAGTTTTCTTATACAGAGCATTAAGAGAGATGTTGCTTTTTCTCCTCGTTTGAACACATGTATTTTATCTTCAACGTCAATTCACATGCCCACTTTGACTCACCATATCCACTTTGACTGACCATGCCCACCTTGACTGGTCACACCCATTTTGACTGATCATGCTCACATTGAATGCCCACACCCACTTTGACCGACTATGCCCACTTTCAGTGACCATGTCCTCATTGAGGGACCACACTGACAGTGACTGACAATGACTGGCTCTGAGTTTGACTGGCTCTGCCCACTTGGACTGACTATGCCCACACTAGTCCACACCCACTGTGATGGCTACATCCACTTTGATTGACCACACACCCATTGACGTATCAGAACAATTTTGTCTTTTCACACCCACTTTAAATGGCCACACCCAATTTCACTGACCATGCCCACTTTGAGTGACTACATAGACATTAAGTGACAATGGATGGAGGAGGCCATGCCACAGTGACTGACCACACCCACAATGACTGTCCATGCCCACACAAAGCCACATCCACAGTGCCTTACCACTCCCACCATGACATTCCACGCCCACAGTGACCGACAATGCTGACTTTGAACACCCACACTTTGAGTGACCACTCACATACTGACTGACCATGCCCACACTGATTGACCATGTCTACCTTGACCGACCACAAGCACTTTTACTGGCCATGCCCACCATGCTGACCATGCCCACTTTAGCTGGCAACATCCACTTTGACTGACCATGACCACTTTGACTGACCACACTCATTTTGATGGACTACACCAACACCAAGCCACACCCACTTTGACTGACCACGACCAATTTGACTGACCATGCCCACTTTGACTGGCCATGCCCACATTGACTGACTGGGCCCAAATTGAATGACCACGCCAACTTTGCCTGAAGACACTCACACAAGACCACACCCACTTTGACTGGGTACGCCCAATTTGACTGGCCAAGACCACATTGACTGACCATGCTCACGTTTCCTGGCTACGCCCATTTTGATGGACTAAGCAAGCACAAAGCCATGCCCACATTGACTAACCATGCCCACAGTGACTGACCACGCATGCTTTGGCTGACCATGCCCACTTTGACTGGCCATGCCCACATTGACTGTACACACCCACTTTGATAGACCACGCCCACTTCGATTAGACACACTATGATTGACTGAGCAGGCCCACTTTGTCTGAATACGCCCACTTTGACTGACCATGGCCACAGCATGTGACATTCACAGTGACTGACCACGTGTTTTTCTCTTCAGCGGGAATACACACATTTTCTTACACAGACCATTTAGAAAGATGTTGATTCCACTCCTCTCCACATTGACAGGCCATGCCCACTTTGACTGACCACACCCACTTTGACTCACCACACCCACTTTGAGTGGTCATGAACACACAAAAACACCCAAAGCAGACCACACCCACAGTGATCAAACACGTCCACATTGAGTGAACATGCCCACTGTGACTGGCTACTCCCTCTTTAACTGGCCATGCCCATAGCAGGCCTCGCCCACAGTGATAACCTCGCAAACAGCAGCAAAATAAATAAAAAAGTTAAACCTAAATATAAAACTATATATTAAGCGATCATTATGAGCTGGTGTGGATCAAACCGAGTTTGACTGACCATGTCCACTTTAACTGACCACTGGAACACTGACTGACCATGCTCCCATCAGGCCTCGTTTGAACACATGTGTTTTTCTCTTCAATGTCAATACATATGTTTTCTTACACAGAGCACTGAGAAAGATTTTGCTTTCTCTCCTCAATTAACCACATGTGTTTTTGTTTTAAGAGTCAATACACATGTTTTATTAAACAGAGCCTTAAGAAAGATGTTGATTCCTCTCCTCGTTTGAACAAATGTGATTTTCTATACAGCGCCAGTACACATGTTTTCTAACAGAGAGCATTAAGAGAGATGTTGTTTCCTGTCCTCGTTTGAGCACACATGTATTTGTCTACAGCATCAATACACGTTTCCTTATAAAGAGCATCAAGGGAGATGTTGCTTCCTTTCTTTTTTTTAAACACGTGTTTTTCTCTTCAGCGGGAATACACACGTTTTCTTACACAGAGCATTTAGAAAGATGATGATTCCACTGCTCTCCACATTGATGGGCCATGCCCACTTTGACTGACCACACCCACTTTGACTAACCATACCCACTTTGAGTGACCATGAACACACAAAACCACACGCAAAGTAGACCACACAGACAGTGATCAACCACGTCCACATTGAGTGAACAAACCCACTTTGACTGGCCACTCCCACTTTAAACGACCATGCTGACTTTTAATGATCATGCTCACTTTGTCCACACCCACACAAGACAACACACACTTTGTGCCTGCCCACTTTGACCATGCCCACAGTGACTGACCAAGCCCACTTTGAGTGACCATGAACCCAGAAAGCCACACTCACAACAGGCCACACTCACAATGACTGACCATTCTCACATTGAGCAACCACGCCTTCTATGACTGGCCTTTGCACATTTACTGACCTTGCCCACTTTGAATGACCATGCCTTCTTAGGTAGCACTCACCCTCACTAGACCACAACCACCTTGACTGGACACTCCCATTGTGATTGGCCACTCCTACAGTGACTGAGCATGCACAAACTGATTGACCATGTTCACCTTGACCGACCACAGACACTTTTACTGGCCACGACCACCAGGCCGACCATGCCCACTTTTGCTGGCCACATCCACTTTGACTGAGCATACCCACTTTGACTATCCACAAACACAGTGACTGACCATGCCCGCTTTGACTGGCCATGCTCACTTTGACATACCGTACCCACACCAAGCCACACACACTTTCAGTGACCACAACCACTTTGACTGACCATGCCCACTTTGAGTGACCATGCCCCTTTGACTGGCCATCTACACATTGACTGACCAGGCCCACATTGAATGACCACACCCACTTTAACTGAATCCACCCACACAAGACCACACCCACTTTGACTGGGTATGCCCACTTTGACTGGCAATGACTAATTTGATGGATGATGCAAATACCAAGCCACACTCACTTTGACTGACCATGCCAACAGTGACTGACCATGCACGCTTTGGCTAACCATGTACACTTTGACTGGCCATGCCCACATTGACTTTACATGCTCAGTTTGATAGACCTCGCCCACTTCACCTAGCCACACTATGATTGTCTCAGCAGGCCCACTTTACCTGAACACGTTTTCTTACACAGATCATTAAGAGCGATGTTGCTTCCTCTCCTTGTGAAATACACTTCTTATATCTTCAGCTTCAATGCACATGTTTTCTTACACAGAGCATTTAGAAAGATATTGCTTTCTCTCCTCTCCACTTTGATGAGCCATGCCCACTTTGACTGACCATGCCCACATTGACATATCACACCCACACCAATCCATGCCCACTTGACTGGCCATTCACACACCAGGCCACACCCACTTTGAATTCATTGCACACAAATGGCCACACCCACACTAGGCCATGTACACAATGACTGACCCCACCCAATTTGTCCATGTCCACTTTGACTGACCACACCCACTTTGAATGGCCATGCCAACGATGACTGACCATGCACAATTTGACTGACCACACCCATTATGAGTGACCACGCACACACAAGGCTATGTCCACAGTGAATTACCACCCCCACAGTGACTGACCATACTCACTTTGACTGACCAGACTGACTTTGGCCATGCCAACTTATATTTGACATGTACACATTGACCACATCAACACCAGGTAATGACCACTGTGACTGATTTTGCCCATATTGACTGCCCATGCCCACTTTGCCTGAGCATGCCCACTTTGATTGGGCACGCCCATTTTGACTGACCATGCCCATGTAGGACCACAGCTACTTTGACTGACCATGCCCACTTTGATTGGCCAAGCCCACAGTGACTGACTACACCCACTTTGAGAGTCCACACCAATTTTTACAGACCTCGCCAACACCAAGCCACATGCGTGCTGACTGACCATGCCCACAGTGCCTAACTATGCCCACTTTAACTGGCCACACCTACACCAGGCTATGCACGCAGTGACTGACCATGCCCAAAAGAGACCACTAAATGAGAAGGTTCAAGCTAAGTATAAAGCTATGTATTATAGTGATCAGTTTAAGCTGGTTTGGACCATGCCCACTTTGAATGACCACCCCACAGAGAGTGACCATGCCCACTTTGACTGACCAGCCCATAGTGTCTGGCCACACTCACTTTTATTGACCACTCCCACTTTGACTGACTATGCCAAATTTGACTGATCATGCTAACAGTGACTGACCACGCACACAAGATCATTCCCACTTTGACTGCCCACAACAACTTTGCCTGGCCATGCCCACATTGACTGACCATGCCCACTTTGACTGACTATGCCAAATTTGACTGATCATGCCGACAGTGAATGACCACACACAACGTGACTGACCATGCTCACACAAGACCATTCCCAATTTGACTGCCCACAACAACTTTGACTGGCCATGCCCACTTTGACTGACCCTGCCCACTTTGGCTGACTATTCCCAATTTAACTGACCATGCCAACAGTGACTGACCACACACAGTGACTGACTACGCACACACAAGACCATTCCCACTTTGACAGCCCACAACAACTGTGACTGGCCATGCTCCCTTTGACTGGCCATGCCCACTTTTACAGACAATGCCCAGACCAACCCACATCTAATTTGACTGTTCACACCCACACAAGGTCATGCCCACTGTGACTGACTATGCCCACATTGAATGACCACACCCAACCGGGACACACCTACAGTAACTGACCATGCCCACAATGATTCATCACGCCCTCTTTGCCTGTGTATGCCCATTTTGCCTTTTTAGCCCATTTTGACTGACAACGCCCACCCAAGGCCATACCTACTGTGACTGACCATGTCCACTTTGAGTGGCTAAGCCCATTGTGAGTGACCATGACCATATTGACTGGCCACACCACTGTGACTAACCACGTCCACTTTGACTGACCATAACAACGTGACTGACCACGTCCAATCAAGACCATTCCCACTTTTACAGAACATGCCCACTTTAACAGCCATGCCCATTTTGACTGAGCACACCCACACCAACCCACTAAATAAGAAAATTTTAAACTACTAGTAAAACTATATAGTATAGGGATCATTATATGCTGGCGTGGGCCACACGCACATTGACTCAACACATGTACTTTGAAAGGCCATGTCCATTTTGACTGGCCACACCCACTTAGACTGGACAAGCTTATTTTCAACAACACCCACACAATACCACACCCACTTTGACTGACCACACGCATACAATATCACACCCACTTTGAATGACCACACCCAGTTTGACAAACCACTCCCACTTTGACTGACCATGCCCACTTTGACCAACAATGCCCACTTTACTGAACACACCCACATTGTTTAAGGAAGCTCACTTTGGTCAGGCCCACATTGACTGACTACATCCACTGTGACTGCCCATGTTCATAAAAGGTCACGCCCACCTCAGGGCACTTTTTACCACATATAATTTATCTTCAATGTCAATACATACATTTTCTTATACAGAGCAGTAAGAGGGATGTTGCTCTTTGAACACATGCATTTTTCTCTTCAGCATCAATACACATGCTTGCTTCCCCAGGGCATTAAGAGAGATGTTGCTTCCTCTCCTTGATTGAACTCATGTGTTTTTGTCATCAGCCTCATTACACACGTTTTCTTACAAAATGCATTAAGAGAGATTTTGCTTTTAGTTCTTGTTTGAACACATGTGTTTTTGTCTTCAGTGTCAATACACTCATTTTCTTACACAGAGCATTAAGATAGATGTTCCTTCCTGTCCTCGTTTGATCACATGTTTTTGTCTCCAGCATCAATACATGTTTTCTTACACAGATCATTAAGAACGATGTTGCTTCCTCTCCTTGTTTAAATACACGTGTTTTTATCTTCAGTTTCAATGCACATGTTTTCTTACACAGAGCATTAAGAAAGATGTTGCTTTCTCTCCTCTCCACTTTGATGAGCCATGCCAAATTTGACTGACCATGCCCACATTGACATATCACACCCACACCAGTCCATGCCCACTTGACTGATCATTCAAACACCAGGCCACCCCCACTTTCAATTCATTGCACTCAAAGGCCACACCCACACTAGGCCATGTTCACAATGACTGACCCCACCGACTTTGTCCATGTCCACTTTGACTGACCACAACCACTTTGACTGGCCATGCCAACGATACCTGACCATGCAACATTTGACTGACCAAACCCAGTATGAGAGACCACGCACACAAGACTATGCCCACAGTGAATTACCACCCCCACAGTGACTGACCACACCCACTTTGACTGACCAGATCAACTTTGACTGGCCATGTCAACTTATAATTTCCACACACACATTGACCACACCAACACCAGGTGATGACCACTGTGACTGACTATGACCAAATTGACTGCCCATGCCCACTTTGCCTGACTACGCTCATTTGACTGGGCACACCCATTTTGACTGACCATGCCCATGCAGGACCACAGCTACTTTGACTGACCATGCCCACAGTGACTGACTATGCCCACATGAACTGGCCACACCCACACCAGGCCATACACGCGGTGACTGTCCATGCCCACACCAGACTACTAAATAAGAAAGGTTTAACCTACGTATAAAGCTATATATTATAGTGATCTGTTTAATCTGGTTTGGACCATGTCCTCTTTGACTGACCAACCCACTGAGAGTGACCACGCCCACTTTGACTGACCACCCCACTGAGAGTGACCACTCCCACTTGGACTGACCATGCCCACTTTGACTGACTATGCCAAATTTGACTGACCATTTTGACAGTGACTGACCACACACACAGTGACTGACAATGCACACACAAGACCATTCCCACTTTGACTGCTCACAACAACTTTGACTAGGCATGCTCCCTTTGACTGGCCATGCCCACTATGATGGACAATGCCCACACCAACCCACAACCAATTTGACTGTCCACACCCACACCAGGTCATGCCCACTGTGACTCACTATGCCCACATTTAATGACCACACCAACTCCGGGCCACACCTACAGTAACCGACCATGCCCACAATGACTGATCATGCCCACTTTGCCTGAGTATGCCCTCTTTGCATTTTTTGCCATTTTTGACTGACCATGCCCACATAAGGCCACACCTACTTTGACTGACCATGTAGACTTTGACTGGCTAAGCCCACTGTGAGTGACCATGCCCATATTGACTGGCCACACCACTTTGACTCAGCACACTCACTTTGACTGACCACGTTCACTTTGACTGATCATCTACAAAGTGATTGACCACGTCCAAACAAGACCATTCCCACTTTTACTGACCATGCCCACTTTCACCAGTCATGCCCATTTTGACTGAGCACACCCACACCAACCCACTAAATGAGAAAATTTTAAACTAAGTATAAAACTATACAGTTTAGGGATCATTATATGATGGCATGTGCCACACCCACAATGACTCACCACATGTACTTTGAATGGCCATGTCCATTTTGACTGGCCACACCCACTTAGACTGGCCATGCTTAGTTTCACCAATGACACCCACACACTACCACACCTACTTTGACTGACCACACCCACTTTGACCACACCCATACAATACCATGCCCACTTTGATTGACCACACCCATACAATATCACACCCCCTTTGACAGACCACACCCAGTTTGACTGACCACACCCACTTTGATTGACCATGCCCACTTTGACCAACCATGCCCACTTTGACTGAACATGCCAACATTGTGTAAGCAAGCCCACTTTCACTGGTCAGTCCCATATTGACTGACTACATCCAGTGTGACTGTCCATGTGCACAAAAGGTCACACCCACCTCAGGGCTCTTTTTACCACATGTATTTTATCTTCAATGTCAATACACACATTTTCTTACACAGAAAATTAAGAGAGACATTCCTTCCTCTCCTTGTTTGAACACATGTGTTTTTCTCTTTAGTGGCAATACACACATTTTCTTACACAGAGCATTAAGAAAGATATTGCTTTCTCTCCTCTCCACTTTGATGACCCCCGTCAACTTTGACTGACCATGCCCCCATTGATATATCACACCCACACCAATCCATGCCCATATTACTGGATTTTCACACACCAGGCCACACTCACTTTGAATTCAATGCACACAAAAGGCCAAACCCACACTATGCCATATACACAATGATTGACCCCACCACATTGTCCATGTCCACCTTGACTGACAGCATCCACTTTGACTGGCCATGCCAACGATGACTGACCATGCACAATTTGCCTGACCACACCCAGTATGAGTGACCATGCACACACAAAGCTATGCCCACAGTGAATTTCCACCCCCATAGTTACTGACCACACCCACTTTGACTGACCAGACTGACTTTGACTGGCCATGCCAACTTATACTTGCCACGACACTTTGACCACACCAACACCAGGTAATGACCACTGTGACTGACTATGCCCAAATTGACTGACCATGCCCACATTGCCTGAGCACAACCACTTTGATTGGGCATGCCCATTTTGACTTACCATGCCCATGCAAGACCACAGCTACTTTGACTGACCATGGAATTTTGACTGGTCAAGCCCACAGTGACTGACCACACACACTTTGAGAGGCCACACCCATTTTACAGACCACACCAACAACAAGCCACATGCGTGTTCACTGACCACACCCACAGTGACTGAATATGCCCACTTTGACTGAACATGAATGCTTTGTCTGTCCACGCCCACAGTGACTGACCAGGCCCACGTTGACTGACCATGCCCATTTTGTTGGTCCACGACCACAACAAGCAACACCCATTTGAACACACCCACATTGACTGACCATACCCATAGCAGGCCACGCCCACATTGACAACCTCAACCACAGCAGCAAAATAAATAAGAAAGTTAACCCTAAATATAAAACTATATATTAAGCAATCATTATGAGGTGGTGTGGATCACATGGAGTTTGACTGACCATGTCCACTTTAAGTGACCACTGGAACACTGACTGACCATGCCCCCATCAGGCCTCATTTGAATACATGTGTTTTTCTCTTCAATGTCAATACACACTTTTACTTACACAGAGCATTAGAAAGATGTTGCTTTCTCTCCTCGATTAACCACGTGTTTTTCTCTTACATGTCAATACACACATCTTATTAAACAGAGCATTAAGAAAGATGTTCATTCCTCTCCTCATTTGAACAAATGTGTTTTCTCTTCAGCACCAGTACACACGTTTTCTTACAGACAGCATTAAGAAGATGCTGGTTCCTGTCCTCGTTTGATTATATGTGTATTTATCTACAGTGTCAATACATGTTTTTTACAAAGTGTGTGAAGGGCGATGTTGCTTCCTCTCTTTTTTTTAAACACATGTTTTTCTCTTCAGCAGTAATACACACGTTTTCTTACACAGAGCATTTAGAAAGATGTTGATTCCACTCCTCTCTACATTGAGGGACCACGCCCACTTTGCCTGTCCACACCCACTCTGACTGACCACACACACTTTGAGTCACCATGAACACACAAAACCACACCCACAGCAGAACACACCCACAGTGATCAACCATGTCCACATTGAGTGAACACACCTACTTTGGCCCCTTCCAATTTGATCGACCATGCTAACTTTTAATGAAAATGCTCACTTTGACCATGCCCACATAAGACCACACACACTTTGTGCCTGCCTACTTTGACCATGCCCACAGTGACTGACAAAACCCACTTTGAGTGACCATGAACCCAGAAAGCCACATTCACAACAGGACACACTCACAATGACTGACCATTCTTATATTGAGTGACCACGCCCACTTTGACTGTCCTTTCCCATATTGACTGACCTCACCCACTTTGAATGACCATGCTCACTTAGACAGAACTCACCCTCAGAATACCACAACCACTTTGAGTGGACACTACCTTTATGATTGGCCACTCCTACAGTGACTGACCATGCCCACACTGATTGACCACATCCACCTTGATGAACCACAAACACTTTTACTTGCCATGCCCACCAGGCAGACCATGCCCACTTTAGCTGGCCACATCCACTTTGACTTAGCATACCCACTTTGACTGTCCACAAAAACAGTGACTGACCATGCACGCTTTGACTGGCAATGCTCACTTTGATGGAAGACACCCACACCAAGCAACACCCATTTGATCAACCACACCCACTTTGACTGACCACACCCACTTTGACTGACCATGCCCACTTTGTGTTGCTGGCTTTTCCAATTTTTCAAGATAACCAGGGGAAAAGGTATCACGAGCTTTTAGATTTTAAGACAGTGAAATCCCTGGCAGAGTCTCTACGCACTTATGGCACTACTGCGACTTTTACAGTAGCACAGGTTGAGGCATTGGGTAGATCTGCCATGATGCCTAGTAACTGGAGTAGCTTAGCAAAAGCGTGTCTCGATCCTGGGCAATATTTAAACTGGAAGTCAATTGTGACTGATCTGGCACATAGACGTGTCCAGGAGAACGTTGCCAATGGGCAGCCAGCATGGAGTGCAGATAAGCTGTTAGGGCAAGGACAATGGGTAAATAATCAGACAGCATATCCTGTGGAAGTTTATACTCAAGTAAACACCATCAATACTAGGGCTTGGTTAGTCCTCCCCAATAAGGTGGAGGTCTCAGGGAACCTAACCAAAATAATACATGACAGCACTGAACCATTTTCTGACTTTGTAGCTCAAATGATGGATGGAGCAGGACAAATTTTTGGTGATGTGGAAACCTCACTGCTGCTAGTAAAGCAATTAGTTTATGACAAGTGTACAAAAGAGTGCCAGATGGCCACTGCACTTGTATGGGTATCTCAGTGGCCTATATCAATAGAAAAATTGGAAGCAGACTTTCTTTGGAATTTTTAGCATTAGCGTTAAGTTTGTTAACCAAGGAATTAAAAGATGAAGATTTATTTATTGCTCCAGAGAAGATACAGAAGGGAGGAGCTATTGAATTTTTAGGAGCTATTATTCAGAATGCCCATGTTAAACCACAAAAGGTAGAAATTAGGACCAATTGTTTAAGGACTTTAAATGATTTTCAAACATTGCTTGGAGATATAAATTGGATTCGGCCATATTTGAAATGAACTCGCTTTGAGCTTAAACCCTTATTTGATATTTTAGAGGGAAACCCAGACCTTAATTCCCCATGCCAACTAACCCCAGAGCCTCAGATAGCACTTCCAAAGGTCGAACAAGCAATTACCAGTGCACAGTTGGTGCGCTGTGATGAATCCAAGCATATTTGTATGTGTATCCTCCCCACTTTAGGCTTTCCAACTGGTATTCTTTGGCAAGAAGGGTCTCTACTGTGGATTCATTCTAAATCTACAGGAACGAGAACTTTGTCCCACTATCCATCCATGACAGCTGAGGTTGTGTTATTAGGCATTAACCAATCTATTATATCTTTTGCCAATACACCTGACCGGCTTATAGTCCCTTATACAAAATGACAAGTAGAGATATTGGCTGCCACTACCTCAGAATGGGCTATATTGGTTTGAGCCTTTTCTGGTACAATTGATAATCATTTGCCCAAGAGTGAACTTTTAAGATTCCTAACCCTAACCCTAACCCTTAGTGCCTTATAGTGATTGCCCTTGCACAGAGAGGCTTTGGCTGCCATTGCACCTCTATAGGTAATCATTCTCCTCTGAGATGGCCCTTGCACCCTGCCACCCTCACTGACTTTGCAAGCAGGAAGGCCTCTCTGGAGTCCTGGCAGCAGGAAACAGCCTTTGTACGGTGGGCACATCATGAGGTGAACACCTATACAGTCAATATCCTATCTGTGCCATTAGAAAAACAAAATGGAGGAGATGTAGTGTGCAGTTGGCCCTTGCACAACTGGCTGGACCTCAGCTATTGCATCTCTGCTGCTTATGCTAATTAGGCATTGAGTAGTGACCTGTCCAATGTTATCCCTCAATATGCTACTGAGGTAGTACTTAGGACCTATCACCAGCTATATGCCAATGAGGTATTTCTTTGGACCTATCACCAGCTATATGCTAATGAGGTATTACTTGGGACCTATCACCAGCTATATGCTAATGAGGCATTACGTTGTGCACCAATCACACTTCCCGGCTTCCCTATATAGGCAGGCTGCATTTCAGGCTTGGGGTCTTCTTACCACCATTCTCAACTGAGCTGTACTCCAATAAAGTGTGATCTGAGATTAATCGTGCGTGTCTTGACTTGTCATTCTGCAGGACAGAAAGCGGATTGCCACACACATGCACTTTTACACACCATGCCCACACCAAGCCAAGCCAACTTTGATTGAACACACCCACTTAGACTGACCATGCCCACAATGGCTGACCACACCCTCTTCTGGCCTCATTTGAACACATGTGTTTTTCACTTCAGTGGGGAAAACACACATTTTCTTCTACAGAGCATTAATAGAGATGTTGTTTCCTCTATCATTTGAACTGATTTGTTTTTAACTTCAACATCAATAGTTATGTTTTGCTACCCAGAGCATTAAGGGAGATGGTGCTTCCTCTCCTCCTTTGAACACATGTGCTTTTCTCCTCAGTGTTAATGCACAACTTTTCTTACACAGAGCATAAAAAGAGATGTTGCTTCCTCTCTCATTTGAACACATGTATTTTATTTTCAATGTCAATACACATGTTTTATTACACAGACCAATAAGAGAGATCTTGCTTTCTCTCCTTATTTGAACACATGAATTTTTCTCTTCAGCATCAGTACAAACATTTTCTTACACACAGCATTAAGAAAGATGTTGCTTCCTCTCCTCCTTTGAACACGTGTTTTTCTCTTTAGAGTCAATACTCACGTTTGGTTACAAAGAGCATTAAGAGAGATGGTGAGTCCTCCACTTTTTAAAACACATGTGTTTTTGTCTTCAGCATCAATACACACATTTTCTTACACAAAGCATTAAGAGAGATGTTGTTTTCTCTCCTCATTTGAACACATGTGTTTTTGTCTTCAGCCTCTATACACATGTTTTCTTACATAGAGCATTAAGAGAGATGTTGCTTCCACTCCTAGTTTGAACACATTTGTTTTTCTCCTCAGCATCCATACACACGTTTTCTTACATAGAGCATTAAGAGAGATGTTGCTACCTTTCCTTGTTTGAACACATGTGTTTTTGTCTTCAGCATCAATGCACACATTTTCTTACACATAGCATTAAGAGATGTTTCCTCTCCTCGTTTGAACACATGTGTTTTTGTCTTCAGCCCGTATACACGTTTTCTTACATAGAGCATTAAGAGATATATTGCTTCCTTTCCTTGTTTGCACACATGTGTTTTTTGTCTTCAGCATCAATACACACAGTTTCTTACACAGAGCATTAGAGATGTTGAGCACTCTCTTTGTTTAAACACAGGAGTTTTTATCTTCAGCGCCCATAAACATGTTTTTTTACACAGAGCATTAAGAGAGGTGTTGCTTCCTCTCCTTAATCTTACACATGTGTCTTTCTCTTAAACATCAATACACATGTTTTCTTACACATAGCACTAATAGAGATGTTGCTTCTTCTATTGTTTGAACAGATGTGTTTCTTCTTCAGCATCAATAGTCATGTTTTGCTACAAAGAGCTTTAAAATATATGGTGCTTCCACTCCTCTTTTGAACACATGTGTTTTTCTCTTCAGCGTTAATACACAACATTTCTTACACAGCACAAAAATAGAGATGTTGCTTCCTCTCCTATTTTGAACACATACATTTAATTTCCAATTTCAATACACATGTTTTCTTATACATAGCAATAAGAGAGATATTGTTTTCTCTCCTGCTTTGAACATATGAATCTTTCTCTTCAGCATCAGTACAAACATTTTCTTACACACAGCATTGAGATGTTGCTTCCTCTCCTCCTTTGAACACATGTGTTTTTCTCTTCAGCATCAATACTTATGTTTGCTTACAAAGAGCATTAAGAGAGATGTTGCCTCCACTCATAGCTTGCACACGTCTTTTTCTTCAGCATCAATACACACATTTTCTTACACTGAGCATTAAGGGAGATGTGGAGTCCTCTACTTGTTTGAACACATGTGTTTTTGTCTGCAGAGTCAACACACACGTTTTCTTACACAGAGCATTAGAGATGTGGAGCCCTCTCCTTGTTTAAACACAGGTGTTTTTATCTTCAGCTCCCATGCACATGTTTTCTTACACAGAGCTTTTAGAGAGTTGTTGCTTTCTCTTCTTAATCTAACGCATGTGTTTTTCTCCTAAACATAAATAAACATGTTTTCTTACACAGAGCATTAAGAGAGATATTGCTTTCTGTCCTCGTTTGATCATAAATGATTTTTTCTTCAGCGTCCATACACACTTTGTTAAACAGAGCATTAAGTTGCTTCCTTGCTTTGTTTGAACACATGTGTTTTTCTCTTCTGCATCGATACACACATTTTCTTACACAGAGCATTAAGAAACATGTTACTTCCTATACTTTCCACTTTGACGGGTCATGCCCACTTTGATTGGCTACACACAGTTTGAATTATCATGCCCAAACCTAGCCATGCTCACTTTGACTGGCCACGGCCACTTTGAGTGACCACGGGCACAACATGCTAAGTACACATTGACTGACCATGCTCACACCAGGACATGAATACTTTAATTAAACAAGCCCACTTTGGCCATGACCAGTTTGACCATGCCCAAACATTAACACACCCACTTTGACCAACCACGCCAACTTTGATTGGCCATGAACACTTTGACTGACCATGCCCACACAATAACACACACAATTTGACTGACCACACACAAATAACCAAACAGGCCTACTTTGAATGGCCTTGCCCACATTGAAAGTCTATGCCCAGTTTGAATGATCATAAAAATTTTACTGGCCACGTCCAATTTTGTGGTCCACGCCCACACCAAGCTATGCCAACTTTGACTGGTCATGCACTCAGTGACTGACAACACCTACTTTGAATGGCCATGCACACGTTGACAGACCATGCCCAGTTTGACTGACCATAAAAATTTTACTGGCCACACCCACTGTGGTCTTCCACACACACACCAATCCATGCCAACTTTGACTGGTCATGTCCACAGTGACTGACCATGCCTACTTTAATTGTCCAAGTGAATAGTGACTGACCACACCTACTTTAACTTGCCATGCCAATGTTGACTGACCACACCCACAGCAAGCCATGCCAGCTATTACTGAACACACCCACTTTTACTGTCCACAGCCACTTTGACCATGGATACAACATGCCACACCTTCTTTGATTGACCACACCCACTTTGAGAGACCACGCCCAAACCAAACCCCACACACTTTGACTGTCCTCACCCACTTTGAATGACCATGGCCACACTGGATCACAGCCACTTTGTCTGACTACGCCCACACCAAGCCACGCTTACTTCGACTGCACACGGCCACTGTGACTGGACAAGGACACTTTGAATGACCATGGCCACAACATGCCACGCCCAAATTAACTGACCATGCTCAAACCATGCCACAAATACTTTAATTAATCAAGTCCACTATGCCTGGCCACATCCAGTTTGACTGGCCACACACACTTTTCATGTCCATGCCCACTCTGACAGAGCACACCCACTTTTACGCACCACTCCCACAGCAAGCCATGCCAAATTTGAGTGAACACACACAGTTTTACTGTCCCTGACCTCTTTGTCCATGGATACAACATGGAAACCCGGGATCCTTCGTGCCCTGCAGAGAAGACTGATTCAGAACTTGACACAAGGAGTGACCGTTGGTGAGGTTGCTGCAGTAGAGTCTGAAGGAGATTCAGAACTGCTATAATCAGGAAGGTTAACCGAGAAGTCTCACAGGAAAATAGTGGGACCTGCTTTAAGGAGGAAAACTCTGCTTGTAGAATAAAGCAGAGAATGGGGCGTCTGTTGACGAGTGGATCTAACCTGTTGGTAGTTTGGGATTGTTTATTATATAAAGGGTTTTAAATAGGCAAGGATATGGATGTAAATTCCTCACATCTGATTGCAACAGCTTTGAAAGAGCTGTTGAAGAGTAATGGTGTGAGTGTTAAATAAAGGTAGGAATTAAAGGTTATACAAGGATTAGGTTTTTAACCTCATGTCCAATTTTTTTGACTCTTAATGAGCTGCTTTATTAAGGTTTGTTTCTGAGTCTGTTCTGCTTGCTAGCAGTGGGAGAGATAGATGGGTTAAAATCAGGCAAGAGGGGCGGAGTCAGTAATTATGATTTGTTTATCTACTGCACCTATTGCCCAACCCCTCCGTATTGCCAGCCTGGTGAGAGCATCTGTTCTAAGCCACCAGACAACACAAAAGTGTGGAAGAGAGTCCAACACAGAGCATAAAAGGAGTTGTTGCTTCCTCTCCTCATTTGAGCACATGTATTTTATTTTCAATGTCAATACACACATTCTCTTACACAGAGCATTCAAAATGTTGAGCCCTCTCCTTGTTTAAACACAGGTGTTTTTATCATCAGCTCCCATACACATGTATTCTTACACAGACCATTAAGAGAGATGTTGGTTCCTGTCCTCGTTTGATCACATATGTTTTTTTCTTCATCGTCCATACACACACATTTTTACATAGAACATTAAGAGAGATGTTGCTTCCTGGCTTCATTTGAACACATGTGTTTTTCTCTTCTGCACCAATACATGCTCTCTTACACAGAGCATTTAGAGTGATGTTGCTTCCTCTACTTGTTTAAACATGTGCTTTTCTCATCAGCGTAAATACACACGTTTTCTTACAAAGAGCATTAAGAGATGTTAGTTCCTCTCCTCATTTGAATACATGTGTTTTTGTCTTCAGCATCTATACACATATTTTCTTACAGAGCACATTAAGAAAGATGTTGCTTCCACTGCTAGTTTGAAGACATTTGTTTTTCTTGTTTGCATCCATACACACATTTACTTACAGAGAGCATTAAGAGAGATTTTGCTTCCTTTCCTTGTTTGAACAAATGTATTTTTGTCTTCAGCCTCAATACACATGTTTTCTTACACAGAGCATTAGAGAAGTTGAGCCCTCTCCTTGTTTAAACACACGAGTTTTTATCTTCAGCGCCTCCATGCACATGTATTCTTACAAAGACCATTGAGAGAGATGTTTCTTCCTGGCTTCGTTTGAACACATGTGATTTTCTCTTCTGCATTAATACACGCTCTCTTACACAGAGCATTAAGAGAGAAGTTGCTTCCTCTACTTGTTTACACACATGTGTTTTTATCTTCAGCAGCGATACACACATTTTCCTACACAGAGCATTAAGAAACATGTTACTTCCTATACTCTCCACTTTGTCAGGCCACGTCCACTACAATTGGCCATGGCAACTTTGACTTACCTTGCCCACACCAAGCCATGCCCACTTTGACTGGCCATGGCCAATTTGAATGATCACGACTATACCGGACCCTGGCCACTTTATATGACCATGCCTAAATAAAACCACACTTACTTTGAATGAATAAGGCCACTTTGACTGGCCAGGAAAACTTTGACTGACCATGCCCACACCAAACCATGCCCACACCAAACCACACCCACTTTTACTGGCCACAGCCACTATGAATGCCCATGCCCGCACCATACCATGCCCTCTTTTGCCAGCCATTCCAACTTGGACTGGCCATGCTCACTTTGAATGAACTCGCCCAGTTTGACTGTCCCTTGCCACTTTGATCATGGCCAAAACATGCCATGCTTTCTTTGGCCACACCCACTTTGAGTTACCATGCCCATACCAAACCATGCCAACTTTTACTGGCCACAGCCACTATGAATGACCATGCCCACACAATACCACACCCACTTTGACAGGACACACAAACTTTGACTGGCCACGCCCAGGTTGACAGACCATGCCCAGTATAACTGACCATACAAACTTTGACTGGCCACACCCAATTTGGTGGTCCACGCCCTCCTCAAGCCATACCAACATGGACTGGTTATGCTCACAGTGACTGACCACGCCTACTTTGACTGTGCATGTGAACAGTGACTGACCATGCCCACTCTGACTGGCCACAAACACTATGAATGATGACAACCACAACAGGCCACACCCACTTTGACTGATCTTGCACACACCAAGGAACAACCACTCTAATTGTCCAATCCCATTTCCACTGGCCATGCACATTTTGACCACGGCTACAACAGGTCACATCCACTTTGTCTGACCACACCCACACCAAGCCACTTTTACTTTGACTTCACATGGCCACTTTGACTGGACATGGAAACTTTGATTGACCATGGCAACAACCACATTGAATGACCATGCTCACACCAGGCCATGAATACTTTAATTAAACAAGCCCACTATCACTGGCCATGTCCAGTTTGACTGGCCACACACACTTTTCATGTCCATGCCCACCTTGACAGAGCACACCCTCTTGGATGCACCATTCCCACACCAAGCAACTCCAACTTTGACTGAACACACCCACTTAGACTGACCATGCCCACAATGGCTGACCATGCCCTCTTCTGGCCTCATTTGAATACATGTGTTTTTTAGTTCAGCGGGCAAACACACGTTTTTTTCCTCAGAACATTAATAGGGATGTTGCTTCCTCTCCTCATTTGAACACATTTTATCTTCAATGTCAATACACACATTTTCTTACACAGAGCAATAAGAGAGATGTTGCTTCCTCTCCTCCTTTGAACACATGTGTTTTTCTCTTCAGCGTCAATGGTCATGTTTGCTTACAAAGAGCATTTAGAGAGATGTTGCCTCCACTCCTCATTTGCACATGTCTATTTCTCTTCAGTGTCAATACACACATTTTCTTACACAGTGCACTAAGAGTGATGTTGAGTCTTCTACTTGTTTAAACACTTGTGTTTTTATCTTCTGCATCAATACACATGTTTTTTTACACAAAGCATTAAGAGTGGTGTTGCTTCCTCTCCTCAGTCTAACAGGTATGTTTTTCTCCTAAACACCAATGTCTTTTAAAGACCTTATGGTAATGTGCAAAGTCATCTACTAAAGACATTACAGCAAAGTAAAAGGGCATCTATTATACACATCATGGTAAAGTGCAATGGGATCTATTAAATATATATGGTAAAAAGCCTTGTCATCTATTAGAGGCATTGCGGTAAGGTTGGAATGTTTGCATTAAAGGCATTATGGTAAATTATAAGAGCGTCTATTACTAAATTTTCATTAACGTGCTAGGACATCTATTAGATATACTACGATAAAAAGCGAGAACATCATTAGAGACATTACAGTAAATTGTGTGGATGTCTATTAGAGACATTACAATAAATTGCAAGGATCTTTATTAGAGATATTATGGTAAAGAGCCAGTGCATCTAACAGAGTCACAATGGTAATACGTGATTCTGTCTATTAGAGAACTTATGGTAAATTGTGAGTTTGTTTATTAGAGACTTTACAGTAAATTGCTATGGAATGTATTAGATATATTACAGTAAACTGCAATGGCATCTATTAAAAGCATTACGGTAAATTGCAACAGCATTTATTAGAAACATTTTTGGTAAAGAGTGAGAATGTCTATTAGAGATATTATAGTAAGTTGTGAGGTTCTCTATTAGAGACATTACAGTAAAGTGCGAGGGCATCTATTAGACAAATTACGCTAATTTGTGACCACATCCATTAGGAACATTATGATAAAGTGTGAGGGCATCTGTTAGAGTCATTACAATTAAGTTTGAAGGCATCTATTAAAGACATTATGGTGAAGTGCGGGAGCATCTATTAGAGACATTGCAGTAAATTGTGAGGGCATCTATTATGGTAATGTGTGGGCATTTATTACAAACATTACAGTAAATGGCAAAGATGTCTATTAGAGATATTACGGAAAATTACAAAAGGGAGTATTAGAGACATTTTGGTCAATTGGGAGGGCTTCTATATGAGACATGATGGTAAAGTATTAGGGCATCTATTACAGACATTATAGCAAAGTGCGAGGGCAACTTTTATAGACATTACGGTAAATTGCAACTTTGTTGATTATAGACATTATGGTAAATTGTGAGGTCTTCTCTTAGAGGCATTACAGTAAAGTGTGAAGAGGCTTTTAGTGACATTAAGGTGAGGGGTGTATCTAATAGACATTACAGTAAATTGCTAGTGCATCTATTGGAGACATTACATTAAATTACAAGGGCATCTATTGGAAACATTACAGTAAAGTATGAGAGTGTCTATGAGAGACATCATGGTAAATTGCTAAAATGCCCATTAAAGTCATTATGGTGAATTGTGAGGGCCGATGTTACTGATATTACAGTAAATTTTGAGGGTGTCTATTAGAGTCCTTATGGTAAATTGAAAGGGTGTCTATTAGAGAAATTAAAGTATAGTGTGAGGGCATCTCTTATATTATGGTAAAATGAGAGGTCATCTGTTATAGACATTACCGTAAAGTGCAAGGACACCTTTTAGAGAGATTACATTAATTTACGAGGACATTTATTAGAGACAAAATGGTAATTTGTGAGTGTGTCTATTAGAGACATTACAGTAAAATGCAATGGCATCTATTAGAGTCATTACAGTAAATTACAAGGGTGTCTCTTAGGGAAATTATGGTAAAGGGAAAGGGCCACTAATAAAGATATAACTGTAAATTGTGAAGGGGTCTATTAAAGAAATTACAATAAATTGTGAGGGCATCTATCAGAGATATTACAATAAATAGTGAGGGTATCTATTAGAAACATTATGGTATGTTGTGTGCCTATTAGAGACTTTACGGTAAAGTGCAAGGACCTCTATTAGAGACATTATGGTAAATTCCATAATCCTCCAAGTCTATAAAACCCAGAATCCTCCAGAATTACAAATCACAGAATTTTCCCCAGAAAACAATCCTAAAATCCTTTAGGCCTAAAATCCCAGAATCTTCTACAGTTAAATATTCCAGAATCCTCCAGGGATACCAATCCCATAATCCTCCAGGACTACAAATCCCAGGATCTTCCAGGACTACAATTCCCAGAATCGTCTAAGGCTAAAGAACTCACATTCCCCTGAAAATCCTCCAGTTGTAAAAAATCAAGAAATATCCAGGACTAAAGATCCCAGAATCCTCAAGGTCTACAAATCTGAGAATTTTCCAAAACTACAAATCCCAGAATCCTCCAGGGTTAAATTATCTATAATTTTTCAGGAATGCAAATTGTGAGGGAGTCTACTACAGACATTAAGTTAAATACCCAAAGGGACTATTAGAGACATTATGGTGAAGTATGAGGGCGACTATTCAAGACATTACAAAAAACTGGGAGGGCATTTATTAGAGACATTATGGTAATATGCAAGGGCATCTATTAAAGACATTATGGGAAAATGCATTGTCGACTATTTGAGACATTATTGTAAAATGCAAGGGCATCTATTAGAGACATTATGATAAATTGTGAGAGCATCTTTTACAGGTATTACAGTAAAATTTGATGGTGTCTAAGAGTCCTTATGGTTAAGTGTAAGGGCATCTATAAGAGACATTATGGAAAATTGTGAGTGTGTCTATTAAAGACATTACAGTGATTCGTGAGGGTGCCTATTAGAGACATTACGGAAATGTGTGGGCATCTATTATACACAAAGTGTCTATTATTGATATTTTGGTAAATTCCAAAAGGTACTATTAGAGACATTCAGGTAAATTTCGAGTTTGTCTATTAGAGACATTATGGTAAATTGGAAGGACGTCTATATATGACATTATGGTAAATTGTTAAGTCATCTATTAGAAACACTATGGTAAAGTGCAAGGGCATTTAATAAAGACATCACGGTAAATTGCAACTTCGTCAAACAGAGACTTTATGTTAAATTGCAAGGGTGTCTATTAGAGACATTATGGTAAACTGTAAGGGTATCTATTAGAGACATTACAGTAAAGTGCGAGTGTGGCTATTAGAAATAATACGGAAAAGTGTGAGGGTGTCTATTAGAGACATTACGGTAATGTGAGTGCGACTTTTAGAGATGTTATGTAAAATTGAGGCCACCTATTAGAGACATTACAGTAAATTCCAAATGAGACTATTAGGGACATTCTGGTAAATTTTGAGTTCCTCTACAATAGACTTTATATTAAATTGCAAGGGCATCTATTAGAGATATTATGGTAAATTGCAAGGGCATCTATTAGAGATATTACAATAATTTGCGAGAGCATCTATTAGAGAGATTATGGTAAATTACAAGGACATCTATTAGAGACACTACAGTAGAGTTTGAGGGCGTCTTTGGAGACATTACAGTAAAGTGCTAGTGCAGCTATGAGAAAATACAGAAACGTGTGAGTGTGTCTATTAGGGACATTACTGTAATTTTGAGTGCATGGATTAAAGACATTACAGTAAATTGCAAGGGCTCATTAGAAACATTATGGTAAAATGCAAGGGCATCTACTAAAAACATTACTGTAAAGTGCAATGGTGTCTATTAGATATATTGCAATAAAAAGCAAGGGGATCTATTATAGGCATTACGTAAAATTAAAAGGGCATCTATTACTAAAATTACAATAATGTGCCAGTGTGTCTATTGGAGACATCCCAGTAAATTGTTAAAACAATTTGTAGTCCAGGAAATTTCTGGGATTTGTAGTCCAGGAGATTTCTGGGATTGGTAATCCAGGAGATTTCTGGGTTTGGTAGTCCAGGAGATTTCTGGGATTTGTAGTCCAGGAGATTTCTGGGATTTGTAGTCTGGTGGATTTTGGGAATATTACTCCTGGAAGATCCTAGAATATGTAGCCCTGGAGGATTGTGGGTATTGTAGTCCTGGATCACTTTGGATTTTGTACCAAAGAAGGATTCTGGGATATTTAGCCCTGGAGGATTCTGGGAAATGTTGCTTTTGAGGATTCTGTGTTTTATAGCCTCAAAGGATTGTGGGAGGATTCTGGGTATTGTACCCCTGGAGGATTGTGGGAATATTAGTCCTGGAGGACTCCGAGATTTGTAGTCCTGAAGTAACTGGGATTTGTAATCCTGGAAGATCCTAGCATTTGTAGCCCTGGAGGATTCTGGGATTTGTAGCCCTGGAGAATTCTGGGATTTGGAGCTCTGGACAATTTCTCGATTTGTACTCTTGGAAAATTCTAGGATTTGTAGCCCTGGATGATCCTTTGAATTTAAGTCCTGGAAGATTCTGGAATTTTTAATTCTGAAAGTTTCTGAAAATTGTAGTCCTGGAGGATCCTGGGACTTGTAGTCCTGGAGGATTCTGGGATTTGTACCCGTGCAGGAGTCTGGTAATTTTAGTTCTGGAGAATTCTGAGATTCTTACTCCTGGAGGATTCTGTGAATTGTAGTCCTGGAAAATCTTGGGATGTGTAGTCTTGGAATATTCTGGGATTTTTTGTTATGGAGAATTCTGGGATTTATGTACTTTACCATAATGTCTCTACCTTTATTGTAATGTTCTTAATAGACACCCTCACAAATTACTATGATACCTCTTAAATATGCCATTGCACTTTACTGTTATGTCTCTAATAGATGCACATGTGAATTACTGTAATGTTTCTAAAAGACCCCTCACACTTTACTGTAAGGTCTCTAATAAACACCCTTAAAATTTAACAACGCACTTTATCTTAATATTTCTAATAGATGCCCTCACACTTTACCATAATGCCTCCAATAGATGCACTTGCACTTTACAATAATGAGTCTAATAGATGCCCTTGTGTCTTACTGTAATATCAGTAATAGACACACTCTCAGTATTGTTACAGATGTGGTCTCTGTCTCAGCATTTTAACAGATGTGGTCTTCCCCTGAGAATTAACACAGATGTGTCTTCCCTGCATCATTATGACAGATGTTCTAGCCCTCGCAGCTTTAGGACAGATGTTGTCTTCCTCTCATCATTAGGACAGAGGTGGTCTTCCCAACAGCATTAAGACATGATCACCCCTCACATCAATTGTTCATAAATCAATTTCAAGGTTTTGTTTAGTAGCCTTTTAGTCCCCAAATGCTGCTTCATTCATTGCCTGTGCTATTAATGGTACACAGTGGCATTTAATCAGGTATTAGAAGCACTTACAATTTACCTTAATGTCTCTAAGAGTTGCCCTGGTCCTTTACCGTAATGTCCCTAATAGTTGTTCTGGTCCTTTACTGTAATGTCTCTAATAGTTGCTCTGGTCTTTTACCGTAATTACTGTAATATACTACTCTCACTTTACCATAATGTCTGTAATCGCTTCTTAATGATTCAAGCACACCTGTTTGATACATTTAGGTTCAGATTGTCAGTTGAAACATTTGTTTCAGTGCATCCAATCAAATGTCATATATAATTCACTTTCGAGTTAGTTATTTAGTGTTGGTTAGTGTATTAGTCTTAGTGGCTTATGGCTGTTTAGTATGTTAGGGTTGGTTAGTGTGTTAGGGTTATTGGGTTAAGATTGATTAGTGTGGAATGGTTGGTTAGTTAGTTAAGATTGGTTAGTGCATTAGGGTTAGAAGGTTAGGGTAGGTTAGTGGGTTAGGGTAAGTTAGGGTTGGTTAGTGGGTCGGGTTTGTGTTTGTTAGTTACTTAGGGTTGGTTTGATAGTTAGGGATGGTTAGGGTGTTAGGTTTAGTGAATTATGGTGAGTTAGTGATTTATGGCTGGTTAGTGATATAGGGTTATTTATTGGTTTAGGGTTATTTGGTTAGGATTGGTTAGTGGGTGAGGTTTAGTGGTATGGTTGATTAGTAGGTTTGTGTTGGTTAGGTGGTTAGGGTTTGTTTGTGTGTTAGGGTTGGTTTGTCTGTTTAGTGTTGGTTAGTGAGTAAGGGTGGATTAGGGGGTCTAAGGTTGGTTAGTATGTTAGGATTGGATAGTTGGTTATTGTTTGTTAGTGTTAAGATTTTATAGTCCTGGAGGATCCTGGGATTTGCAGCCCTGAGGATTCTTTGATTTGAACCCTTGGAGAGTCCTGGGAATTTTAACCATGGAGGACTCTGAGATTTGTAGCCCTGAAAATTCTTGGATTTAAACCTGTGGAGAATTCTGGGATTTGAAGTCCTGGAGTATCCTGGAATGTCACCATTTTCTGCTGGAATTTGTTCCCGTGGAGGATTGTGGTATTTGTAGCTGTGCAGGATTTGGGGAATTGAAGTCCTGGAGGATTCTAAAATTTTTAGACCAGGAGGATATAGGGACTTGTATTCCAGGATGATTCTAGAAATTGTTGTCGCTGAGGATCTTTAAATAGATAGCCCTGGAGGATTCTGGGATTTTTAGCCCTGCAAAATTTGGGATTTGTAGTCCTGGTGATTCTGAGATTTGTATTTCTGGAGAATTCTGGGAATTGTAGTTTTGGAGTTTTTTATGATTTATAGCCCTGGTGGATTCCTACAATTGTAGACCAGGAGAATTCTGGAATTTTAGTTCTGGAGGATCATAGGATTTGTACCCCTAGAGGATTCTAGGATTTTTAGTCCTTCAAAATTCTGGTATTTTTTTGCCATTTTGCTTCTCGGATTTGTAATCCTAAAATGTTCTGATATTTGTGGCCAGGAAGTATTCTGGGAATTGTAGTTTGAGAGGATTCTGGGATATATAGACCTGGAGGTTGTAGGATTTGTAGCTCTGGAGAATCCTGGGATGTGTAGAGCAGAAGAATTCTGGGAATTGTGGTTCTTGTGGAGTATGGGATTTGTTTACAAAGAGGACTATGGGATTTGTTCTCCTGGAGTAACCAGGGATTTGTAGTCCTGCAGGGTTAAGAAATTTTCTATCCTGGAAGAGACTGGGATTTGTAGTTCTGAAAGTTTCTGGGAATTGTAGTCCTGGAGGATTCAGGAATTTGTAGCTTTCAAGGATTCTGGGAATTGTAGCCCAGAACATTCTGAAATTTGTAAACCTGTAGGATTCTGGGATTTGTACCCCTGGAGTATTCGAGAAATAGTACTCCTGGAGGATCCTAGGACTTGTAGCCTGGCATGATCCAGGGATTTGTAGCTCTGAAGGATTTTGGGATTTGTAGTCCTGGAGAATTCTGGGAATTTTTGTTCTGGAGAATTGTGAGATTTGTATTTCTGGAGGATTCAGGGAATTATAGTTTAGAGGATTCTTGGATTGTAGCCCTGGAGGATTGTGGGATTTGTAGTCCTGGAGGATTCTGAATTTGTACCACCTGAAAACTCTGGCACATTTAGCCATGGAGGATTGAGAGATTTTTAGGCTTGGAAGATCCTTAGATTAGTAGTTCAGGAGGATTCTGGGATTTGTAACCCTAAAAAACTATAAGATTCATAGTCCTGAATAATCCTGGAATTATCTCCATTTGGCTTATGGGATTTTTATGCCTAGAGGATTCTGGGATTTATAGTTCTCAAGGATTCTGGTATTAGTAGCTCTGCAGGATTTGGGGATTTATAGGTGTCGAGGAGTCTGGATTTTGTACCACTGGAGGATTCTAGGACATATGTCCATGGAAGATTGTGGGATTTTTCTTTTTGAATGGTTCTTGGATTTGTAGTCTTGGTAAATGTTGGGATTTGTAGTCCTTGAGATTTCTGGGATTTGTAGTCCTGAAAAATTCTGAAAATTATAGCACTGAATAATTCTGGGTTATATACTGCTGGTAGATCCTAGGATTTGTAGCTGTGGAAAATTCTGGGAGTTATAGTCCTGGAGGATTCTGGTATTTATAGTTTTAGAAAATTCTGAGATTTGCAGTCCTGGAGAACTCTGGGATTTGTAGCCATAGAGGTCACTGGGTTTTGTACCCCTGGAGGATTCTGCATTTGTAGCCCTGGCAGACTATGAGATTGGTTTTCCTGGAGGATCTTGGATTTTTTTGCCATTTGGTGTCTGGAATTTGTACCACTGGAGATTTCTTGAGATTGTAGCCCTGAAGGATTCTGGGGTTGAAGTGATGGAGGATTTTGGGATTTGTAGTTTTGAAAAATTCTGTGATTTGTTGCCATTTTGCTTTTGTTATTTGTAGCCCTGGAAGATTCTGAGATTAGTGGCCCTGGATGATTCTGTGATTTGAACTCATGGAGGATAATAAGATTTGTAGTCAAGAATAATTCTGTGAATTGTAGTCCTAGAACATCCTGGGGTATGTAGCCATGGAGGCTTGTGGGATTTATAGCCCTGGAAAATTCTGTGATATGCAGCCATTTTGCCTCTGGGATTTGTACTCCTGGAAGATCCCAGAAATGTCAAAAACTACAAATCCCAGAATCCTCCAGGGGTACAAATCCTATGATCTTACAGGACTACAAATCCCACAATTATCAAGGGCTACAATCTCAGAATCATTAGAACTACAATTCCCAGAATCCTCTAGGGCTGCAAATCTTAGAATTTTCCAAGGCAAAAAATTCCAAAATCATGAGAGCTATAAATCCAAAAGACCTCCAGGACAAAACATCACCCAATATTCCAGGGCTAAATATCCCAGAATCCTCCAGTAGTAGAAAATCCAGAATCCTGCAGGACTACAGAACCCATAATTCTCCAGGGCTATATTTCCCAGAATACTCCTGAGCTCCAGTTCCCAGAATCCTTATCTGTGACAAATCCAATAATCTTCCAGGGTTAAATTTCCCAGAATCCTCCAGAACTACAAATCCCAGAATCTTCAAGGACTTCAACTCCCAGGATTCTCCTGAGCTACAATTCCAAGAATCCCCCAGGGCCAAAAATCCCAGAAGTAACATGGCTAAAAATTACATATTTTCCAATCTACATATCCCAGATTCCTCTAGAACTGCAAATGATAGAATCTTACAAAACTAAAAATTCCTGAATCCTCCATGACTAAATATCCCAGAATCCTCCTGTGGTACAAAATCCAGAATCCTCCAGGGCTACAATACCCACAATCCTCTAGGGCTACCTGTCCTAGGATCCTCCCCGACTACAATTCCCAGAATTCTACTGGGATGCTATTACAACTATCCTACAAGGGTAAAAATCCCATATTCCTCCAGGACTTCAAATCACAGGATCCTCCCTGGCTATATTTTCCAGTATACTACATGACTAGAGTTCCTAGATTCTTATAAGACTACAAATCCCAGAATTCTACAGTCCTAAAAAGCCCTGAATCTTCCAGGACTACAAATCCCAGATTCCTCCAGGCAACAATTACCAGTATTATCCAGGACTGAAAAACCTAGAACCTTCCTGGACTACAGATCCCAGAATCCTCCTGGTATACAAATGCCAGAATCCTTCAGGACTGCAAGTCTCTGGATCCTCCAGGGGTTCAAATCCCAGAATTCCCCAGGACTAAAAATTTCACAGTCCTCCAGAACAACAAATCTTATGATAATCCAGGACTACAATTCCCAGAAACCTCCAGAACTTAAGACTGTAGTCCCTTCCGGGTCTACAAATCCCTTAATCCTTCAATGTTACATGTTCCAGAATCTTCCAGTACTTCTAATTCCATAATCCTCCAGGACTACAATCCCAACAATCTTCCAGGACTACAAATCCCTACTCCTGCATGGGTACAAATCCCAGAATTCTCTTCGGGGACAAATCTCAGGATCCTCCAGGACTACGTATTCCAAAATCCTCCAGGGCTAAATGTCCCAGGTTCCTCCTAGAATAGAATTCCCAGAATAATTCTGGGTTACAAATCTCAGAATCTTTCAGGACTACAAATCCCAGAATCCTCCAGTGTTTCATATCTGAGAATTCTCCAGGGCTTAAAAATCCCAGAAACTTCCCGTACTACAAATCCCAGAATTCTACAGAGCGACAAATCCCAGAATCCTCTAGGTCTCCAAATTCCAGAATCCCCCAGGACTCCAAATACCACAATCCACTGGGGCTACAAATCCCAGAATCACTCAGAGCTACAAATCCCATAATCTTCCAAGCCTGGCAATCCCAGAATCCTTCAGTAGTTCAAAATCCACTTTGTAGCTCAGGAGAATTGTGGGAAAATTTGTCCTGAAGGATTCTGGGCTATGTAGTCCTGGAGTATTCTGGGATTTTTAGCCTGGAAGGATTCTGAGATGTGAACCTCTTGAGTTTTCTGGGTATTTTAGTCCTGGAGGATTCTGGGTATTGTTGTCCTGATACATTATCGAACATCTAGTCCAAAGAATTCTGGGATTTGTAGCTCTGCAGGACTCTTGAATTTTAGTCCTGGAGGATTGTGGGAGTTGTACGCTGGATGATCCTGGGATTTGTATTCCTGGAGGATCCTGGGATTTGTCATTTTGAAAAATTCTGTGATTTGTTTCCATTTTGCTTCTGGGATTTGTATGCTTGGAAGATACTGGGATTTGTAGCACTGCTGCATTCTGTGATTTGTAGTCCTGGAGAAACTTAGGCTATGTAGCCCTGTTGAATTCTGGGATATGAAACCCTGGACCATTATGGGATTGCTAGTACTGAAATGTTCTGGCATTTGTAGCACTGCAGCATTATGGCAATTTTAGTCCTGGAGGATTCTGAGATTCATAATCATGAATGATCATGGATCTGTCAACATTTGGGGGCTGGGATTTCTACCCCTGAATGATCCTGCGATTTGTAGTTGTGGAAGATTCTATGATTTGTAGCTCTGGAGGATTCTGGGAATTGTAGTCCTGCACTATCCTGGCTTTTGTAGTCCTCGGGGATTCTCATATTTCAGGCCTTGAAATATTACCGTATTTGTAGTACTGTAACAATTTGGGATTGGTAGCCATGGAGGATTCTGGGATTTATAGTCCTGGAGGATTCTGGGATGTGTAGTCCCTGAGGATTTTGGGATTTGTTGCTCTAGAGGATTCTGGAAATTTTAGAACTGGAGGATTTTTGGATGTGAAACCCTGGTGGATTATGAGATTTGTATTACTGCAGAATTCTGGGATTTTTAGTCCTGGAGTATTCTGGATTTTGTAGTCCAGGAGCATTCTTGGAATTGTAGTTCTGGAGGAACCTTGAACTTGTAGCTGAAGAATTATGGGAATTTTATCACTGCAAGATCTGGGATTTGTAGCCCTAGATGATTCTGGAATTTGTAGCCATAAGATATAAGTCTGGGATTTGTAGCCAGATTTCTAGGACTTGTAGCCAGGAGATTTCTGGGATTTGTAGTCTGGAGGATTTTGTGACTTGTAGACCTGGAGAATTTTGTGACGTGTAGCCCTGGAGGATTCTGGAAATAATAGTCCTGGAGGATCCTAGAATATGTAGTTTTCAAGGATTGTGGGTATTGTAGTCCTGGAGGATTATTGGACTTGTAGTCCTGGAGCATTTTCAATTTTTTACCAAAGGAGGATTCTGGGATAGTTAGCCCTGGATGATTCTGGGATTTTTAGCCCTGCAAAATTCTGAGATGTGTAGCCCTGGATGATTGGGGGATTTGTAGTCCCAGAGAATTCTGGGAATTGTAGTCCTGGAGGATAATAGGATTTGTATCCCTGAGGGTTCTGGGATTTTAACCTGTGGAGAATTATGGGATTCGTATTAACGGAGGATTTTGGCAATTGCAGTCCTGGAGGATTCTGGGATATGTAGTTCTGGGTGGATTGTGGGAATTGCAGTCCTGGAGAATTCTGGGATTTGTAGCCAGGTGTATTCTTGGAATTGGAGTCCTGGAAAATTCTCACACATGTAGCTCTGAAGGATTCTGGAATTTGTACTCTGGAGAATTCTGGGATTTTTAAACATGGAGGATTCTGGGAATTGTGCTTCTGGAGAATTGTGGGATTTATATCCCTGGAGGATTCTGGGATTTATAACCTTAGAAGATCCTAGGATTTGTTGATTTGTAGGATTCTGAAAATTACCATAATGTCTCTAATAGACACCCTTGCAATTTACTATAATGTCTTTAGTAGATGCTATCCCACTTTACCGTAATGTCCTTAATATACATCCTCTCACTTTAACGTATTGTCTTTAATAGATGCCCTCACAATTTATTGTAATGTCTACAAAAGATGTGCTCACAATTTACCGTAATGTCTCTAATAGATGCTCATGCAATTTACCATAATGATTCTAATAGATGTTCTCACAATTTACCGTAAAGTCTCAAATGGATGCCTTAGCAACTTACCATAATACCTCTAAGGGATGCCCTCACTTTTTATTGTAATATATCTAATAAATGACCTCACACTTAATTGTAATGTCTCAAGTAGATGCCATTGATTTATATTGTAATATATCTAATAGAGGACCTTGTACTTTACTGTAATGTTTCTAATAGATGTGCTTTGCAATTTACTGTAATGTCTCTTATGGACACACAAATTTTAATCGTAATGTCTCCAATAGATGCCAACAAAATTAATGTAATGTCTGTAAATATGCCCTCATATCTTACCATAATGTCTCTAAGAGGTGTGCTCACAATTTACCACAATGTCACTAATAAATGTCCCAGATTTTTATCATAATATATCCAATAGAAGCCCTTGAAATTTACCATAAAGTCTCTAAAAGAAATGCTTGCAAGTTACCATAATATCTCTAATAAATGCCTTGGCACTTTTCCATAATATCTTTAATAGATGCCCTAGCAACTTACCGTAATGTCTATTATAGAAGCAATCAAATTTTAATGTAATGTGTCCAATAGATGTGCTCACAATTTATTGTAATGTCTCTAATAGACACCCTCACAATTTACTGTAATGTATCTAATAGATATCCTCACAATTTAATGTAATGTCTCTAATAGACATCCTCACAATATTCGTGAAACCAAAATTTTTAAGGTGTGATTTTTGAAATTTCTGTACTGAGATAGTTTGTGTCATGATAAATGGCAAAATATGCAATTTATTTAC
>PVIH01010691.1:0-73549 GCA_004025045.1 Sigmodon hispidus
GTTGGCATGGCTTAGTGTGGGCATTTTACATCAAAGTGGGTGTGCACTGTCAAAGAGGTTGTGGTCATGAAAAGTGTGTGTGGCCAGTCAAATTGGATGTGGCGAGTCATAGTGGGCTTATTTAATTAAAGTATTTGTGGCTTGGTGTGAGCACATTCAGTCAATGTGGGCATGTCATTTTGTGGCCATTGTCAGTCAAAGTGTACATGTCCAGTCACAGTGGTCGTGTGCAGATAAAGTAAGCATGGCTTGGTGTGGGCATTGTCAGGCAAAGTGGCTGTGATGTTTTGTAGCCATGGTCAGTCAAAGTGTGCATGGCCAGTGGAAATGGGCTTGGTCAATTAAAGGGGTTGTGGTCTGGTGTGGGTGTGATAAATCAAAGTAGGTGTGGCCTGTTTTGGTCATTGTCATTCATAGTGGCTGTGAACAGTCAAAATGGGCGTGGCTTGGTGTGGGCATGTAGAGTCAACATTGGCATAGCCAGTTAAAGTGGGTGTGGTCAGTCACTGTTCACGTGAACAAATTAGGCATGATCAGTCACTGTGTTTATGACAAGTCCATGTTGGCATGACTTGGTGTGGGCGTGGACCACCAAAGTGGGCATGAACTGTCAAAGTTTTTATGCTCAGTCAAAGTGGGCATGGCCTGTCAACATGGGTGTGTCCAGTCAAAGAGGGCATGTTCAGTCATTTGTGCATGGTTGGTCAAAATTTGCATGGTACTGTGTGGGCATGGTCAGTCAAAGTGGTCGAGGCCAGTCAAAGTTGGCGTGGCTGTTCAACATGGCTGTGGTATTGTGTGGGCTTGGTCATTCATAGTGGCCATGGAAAGTAAAAGTGGGAGTGCTTTGGTGTGGGCGTGGTCAGTCAAAATTGTTGTGGTCAATTAAAGAAAGCATGGCATGTTGTGGCTCTGCTCAAAGTGGCTGTATACAGTCAAAGTGGGCGAGGTCAGTCAAAGTGGGTTTGGCCAGTCAAAGTTGGCTTTGCCAGTCAAAGTGTGTGTGGTATTGTGTGCGCATGGTCAGTCAAACTGGACTTGGCCAAAGTGGGATTGTATAATTAAAGTATTCAAGACCTGGTGTGGACGTGGACAGTCAATGTGTGCATGGCATGTTGTGGCTGTGGTCAGTCAAAGTGTTCATGGCCTGTCAAAGTGGCCTTATTCAGTCAAAGTAAGCGTGTCTTGGTGTGGGTATGGTCAGAAAAAGTGGCTGTGGTCCAGTGTGGACAGGGTCATTCAAACTGGCTGTGGCCAGTCAAAGTGAGCGTGGCTTGGTGTGCATGTGGTAAGTCAAAGTGGGTGTCGCAAATCAAAGATGTCATGGCCCGTCAAAGTGGAGAGTATAGGAAGTAACATGTTTCTTAATGCTCTCTGTAAGAAAATGTGTGTATTGACACTGAAGATAAAAACACATGTGTTTAAACAAGGAGAGGAAGCAACATCTTTCTAAATGCTCTATGTAAGAAAGCATGTATTGATGTAGAATGAAAAACATATGTGTTCAAATGAAGCAAGGAAGCAACATCTCTCTTAATGCTCTGTGTAACAACATGTGTGTATGGACGCTGAAGATAAAATCATATGTGCTCAAACGAGGACAGAAAGCAACATCTCTCTTAATGCTCTGTGTAACAAAACATGTGTATTTATGTTTATGAGAAAAACATATGTGTAAGATTAAGGAGAAGAAGCAACAACTGTCCTAATGTTCTGTGTAGGAAATCATGTGTAATGGTGTGGAAGATGAAAACACCTGTGTTTAAAAAAGGAAATTGCTCAACATCTCTCCTAATGCTCTGTGTAAGAAAATGTGTGTATTGATGTTTAGGAGAAAAACACATGTGTTAGATTAAGCAAATATGAGTATTGACGCTGAAGAGAAAAACACATGTGTTCAAAGGAGGAGAGGAAGCAACATCTCTCTTAATGATGTGAAAAAGAAAATGTTTGTACTGATGCTAAAGACAAAAACACATTTGTTCAAACAAAGAAAGGAAGCAACATCTCTCTTAATGCTCTATGTAAGAAACCATCTGTATTGTCTCTGAAGAGAAAAACACATGCGTTTAAACAAGTAGAGGAGTCAACATCCCTCTTAATGCTCTGTGTCAGAAAACGTGTGTATTGATGCTGAAGAGAAAAAGACGTGTTGGTGTGATCAATCCAAGTGGTTGTGGCCTGTTGTGGTCCTTTTTTTTCCCAGTGTCCATTGCGAGTCAAAGTGAGTATGTTAGATCACTTGTGTGTGGTTGGTCAAAGTTTGTGTGGTATTGTGTAGGCGTGGTCAGTCAAAGTGTGCATGGAATTGTGTGGGCATGGTCAGTTAATTTGGACATGGTCAAATGGGGCTTGTGTAATTAAATTATTCATGGCCTGGGTGAGCATGGTCAGACAATATGTGAGTGGCATGTTGTGGCTGTGGTCAGTCAAAGTGGTCTTATTCAGAAAGTAAGTGTGGCTAGGTGTGGTCATTTTCAGACAAAGTGGCCATGACCCGGTGTGCTCATGGACATTCAAAGTGGCTGTGGCCAGTCAAAGTATGCGTGGCTTTGTGTGGTCATGTTTAGTCAAATTGTTTGTGGCCAATCAAAGTGGGTGTGGCCTGTCAAAGTGGAAAGTATAGGAAGTAACATGTTTCTTAATGCTCTGTGTAAGAAAAAGTGTGTATTGATGTTGAAGAGAAAAAGATGTGTGCAAGCTAGGAGAGGAGGCGCCATTTCTCTTAATGCTCTTTGTATGCAAACATAAGTATTGACACTGAAGAGAAAAGCACAAGTGTTCAAAGGAGGAAAGGAAGCAACATCACTCTTAATGCTGTGTGTAAGAAAATGTTTGTACTGATGTTGAAGAGAAAGATTCATGTGTTTAAACGAGGAGAGAAAACAACATCTCACTTATTGCTCTGTATAAGAAAACATGTGTATTGACATTGAAAATAAAATACATGTGTTCAAAAGAGGAGAGGAAGTAACATCTCTTTCTTAGCTCTGTGTAAGAAAAGTTGTGTATTAACGCTGAAGAGAAAAACTCATGAGTTCAATGGAGGAGAGGAAGCAACATCTCCCTCAATGTTCTGGGTAGCAAAACATGACTATTGACACTGAAGAAAAAAACACATCCATTCAAACGATAGTGGAAGCAACATCTCTATTAATGCAATGTGTAAGAAAACATGTGTATTGATGTTTAGGAGAAAAACACATGTGTTAAATTAAGGAGAGGAAGCAACACCTCTCTTAATGCTCTGTGTAAGAAAACATGTGTATGGGCACTGAAGAAAAAAGCACCTGTGTTTAAACAAAGAGGGTGCTCAACATATCTAATGCTCTGTGTAAGAAAATGTGTCTATGGATGCTGAGGAGAAAAACAAATGTGTTCAAACGAGGAGTGGAAGCAACATCTCTCTTAGTGCTCTATGTAAGAAAACATGTGCATTGACACTGAAGAGAAAAACACATGTGTTTAAACAAGTAGAGGACTGAACATCTCTATTACTGATCTGTGTAAGAAAACGTGTGTATTGACCCTGAAGAGAAAATGTCATGTGAAAACTAAGAGTGGAAGCAACATCTATCTTAATGCGCTTTGTAAGCAAATGTGAGTATTGATGCTGAAGTGAAAAACATGTATTCAAAGGAGGAGGGGAAGCACCTTAATGCTCTGGGTAGCAAAACGTGACTATTGATGTTGAAGAATAAAACACATCTGTTCAAAGGATAGAGGAAGTAACATGTCTATTAATGCTTTGTGGAAGAAAATGTGTTTTCCTGCTGAAGTGAAAAACACATGTGTTCAAATGAGGCCAGTAAAGGGCGTGGCCAGCAAATGTGGGTGTGGTCAGTCTAAGTGGGTGTGTTCAGTCAAATTTTGTGTGTGTGTGGTGTGAGCATGGAACACCAAAGTGGACGTGGCCATTCAAAGTTTGTATGGTCAGTCAAAGTGGGTGTGGTCTGTCTAGTTGGCATGGACATGAAAAGTGTATGTGTCCAGTCAAAGTGAGCTTGTTTAATTAATGTATTCATGGCTTGGTGTGAGCATATTCAGTCAATGTGGGCCTGGCATGTTGTGGCCATGGTCAGTCAAAGTGTACATGTGCAGTCACAGTGGCCTTGTGCAGTCAAAGTAAGAGTGCCTTGGTGTGGACATAGTCAGACAAAGTGGCTGTGACCTATTGTAGTAGTGGTCAGTGAAAGTGTGCATGGGCAGTTGAAATGGGCTTGCTCAATTAAAGTGGTTGTGGCCTTGTGTGGGCATGATCAATCAAAGTGGGAGTGGCCTGTTGTGGTCGTGGTCATTCAAAGTGGCTGTTGACAGTCAAACATGGTGTGGTTTGGTGTGTGCATGGTCAGTCAAAGTGGGTGTGGTCAATCAAAGAAGGCTTGGCATGTTGTGGCCATGGTCACAGTGGCCGTGGACAGGCAAAGTGGGTGAGTTCAGTCTACATGGGCATGGCTTTGTGTGGGCATGTTCAGTCAACATTGGTGTGGCCAGTTAAAGTGGGCGAGGTCAGTAAATGTGGGCATGACCAGTCCATGTTGGCATGGCTTGGTGTGGGTATGGAACACCAAAGTGGGCATGGCCAATCAAAGTTTGTATGGTCAGTTAAAATGGGTGTGGTCTGTCAACAAGGGCATGGCCAGTTAAATTGTGTGTGTTCGGTCACTTGTGTGTGGTCGGTCAAAGTTTGCATGGAATATGTGGGCGTGGTGAGTCAAAGTGGTCGTGGCCAGTCAAGTTTCACATGGCTGGTCAAAGTGCGTGCAGTATTGTGTGGAAATGGTCATTCATAGTGGCCATGGCCAGTAAAATTGGTGTGTGCACTGTCAGTCCAAGTGAGTGTTCAATCATAGAAAGCGTGACATGTTGAAGCCATGATCAAAGTGTGGGTGGATAGTCAAAGAGGGTGAGTTCTCTCAAAGTTGGTGTGGCCAGTCAAAGTTGGCATGGCTGGTCAAAGTGGGCATGGTATTCTGAGTGCATGGTAATTCAAACTGGACTTGGCAAAAGTGGGCTTGTTTAATTAAAGTATTCATGGCCTGGTGTGAGCATGGTCAGTCAATGTGTGCGTGGCCAGTCAAAGTGGTCTTATTCAGTCAAAGTAAGAGAGGCTTTGTGTGGGCATGGTCAGACAAAGTGACCGTGATCTGGTGTGGTAATGGTCATTCAAAGTGGCCTTGGCCAGTCAAAGTGGGCGTGGCTTATTGTTGGTGTGGTAAGTCAAAGTGGTCGTGGCCCATCAAAGTGGAGAGTATAGGAAATAACATGTTTAGTAATGGTCTGTGTATGAAAATGTGAGTATCGACACTGAAGATAAAAACACATGTGTTTAATCAAGGAGAGGAAGCAGCATCTCTCTAAATGCTCTGTGTAAGAGAGCTTGTATTGATGCTGAAGAGAAAAACACATGTGTTCAGACGAAGCAAGGGAGCAACATCACTCTTAATGCTCTGTGTAAAATAGTGTGTGTATAAACACTGAAGACAAAAACATTGTGATGAAACAAGAACAGAAAGCAACATCTCTCTTAAGGCTCTATGTAAGAAAACATGTGTATTAATGTTTAGGAGAAAAACACATGTGTAAGATTAAGGAGAGGGAGCAACAGCTCTCTTAATGCTCTGTGTAAGAAAACATGTGTATGGATGCTGAAGACTAAAAAAAACCTGTGTTTAAACAATGACAGTGCTCAAAATTTCTAATATTTTGTGTAAGGAAATGTGTGTATTGACGCTGAAGACAAAAACACATGTGTTAAAACTAGGAGAGGAAACAACATCTCTCTTAATGCTCTGTATAGGAAAACATTTGTATTGATGGGGAACAGAAAAACACACGTGTTTAAACAAGTAGAGGACTCAACATCTCTCTTAATGCTCTGTGTAAGGAAACGTGTGTATTGAAGCTGAATGGAAAAAGACATGTGAGAGCTAGGAGTGGATCCAACATCTCTCTTAATGCTCTTTGTAAGCAAATATGAGTATTGATGCTGAAGCAAAAAACACATGTGATCAAACGAGGAGAGGAAGCACCATCTCCCTAATTGCTCTGGGTATCAAAATGTAACTATAGACATTGAAGAAAAAAATCTGTTGAAACAATAGAGGAAGCAACACATATATTAATGCTCTGTGGAAGAGAACGTGTGCTTTCCCGCTGAAGTGAAAAACACATGTGTTCAAATGAGGCCAGAAGAGGGCATGGTCAGCCATTGTGGTCATGGTCAGTCTAAGTGGGTGTGTTCAGTCAAAGTTGGCTTTGCTTGATGTGTTCATGGTCAGACAAAGTGGCCATGACCAGTTGTGGCCATGGACATTCAAATTTGCTGTGGCCAGTCAAAGTGTGCTTGGCTAGGTGTGGTCATGTTAAGTCAAAATTGCTGTGGCTAATCAAAGTGGGAGTGGCCCATCGAAGTGGAAAGTATAGGATGTAACATATTTCTTAATGCTCTGTGTAAGAAAATGGGAGTATCGAAGCAGAATAGAAAAACACATGTGTTCAAAAGAAGCAAAGAACCAACATCTCTGTTAATGCTCTGTGTAAGAAATTGTTTGTACTGATCCTGAAAAGAAAAATGCATGTGTTCAATCAAGGAGAGAAAGCGACATCTCTCTTATTGCTCTGTGTAAGAAAACATGTGTATTGACATTGAAAATAAAATACATGTGTTCAAACGAGGAGCCGAAGCTACATCCCTTTTTATGCTCTGTGTAAGAAAAGTTGTGTATTAACACTGAAGAGAAAAGCACAAGTGTTCAAAGGAGGAGAGGAAGCACCATCTCCATTAATGCTCTGGGTAGCAAAACGTGACTAATGACATTGAAGAAAAAAACACATCTGTTCAAACAATAGAGGAAGCAACATCTCTATTAAGGCTCTGTGGAAGAAAACGTGTGTTTTCCCGCTGAAGTGAAAAACACATGTGTTCAAATGACACCAGAAGTGGGCGAGGTCAGCCATTGTGGGCATGGTCAGTCTAAGTGGGAGTGTTCAGTCAAAGTTGGTGTGGCTTGGTGTGGTCTTATTAAGTCAAAGTTGTTGTGGCCAATCAAAGTGGGCTTGGCCCATCAAAGAGGAAAGTATAGGAAGTAACATGTTTCTTAATGCTCTGTGTAACCAAACGTGAGTATTGACTATGAAGAGAAAAACATGTGTTCAAAGGAGGAGAGGAAGCAACATCTCTCTTAATGCTTTGGGTAAGAAAATGTTTGTACTGATGCTCAAGAGAAAAATGAATGCGTTCAAACAAGGAGAGAAAGCAACATGTCTCTTATTGCTCTGTGTAATAAAACATGTGTATAGACATTGAAAATAAAATACATGTGTTCAAACGAGGAGAGGAAGCAACATCTCTTCATGCTCTGTGTAAGAAAAGTTGTGTATTAACACTGAAGATAAAAGCACATGTGTTCAAAGGAGGAGACTACGCACCATCTCCCTTAATGCTCTGGGTAGCAATACATGACTATTGACATTGAAGAAAAAAACACATCTGTTCAAACAATAGAGGAAGCAACATCTCTATTAATGGTCTGTGGAAGAAAACCTGTGTTTTCCCACTGAAGTGAAAAACACATGTGTTCAAATGAGGCCAGAAAAGGGTTTGGTCAGCCATAGTGTGCATGGTCAGTCTAAGTGGATATGTTCAGTCAAAGTTGGCATGGCTTGGTGTGGACTTGGTGTGTAAAAGTGCGTGTGTGTGGCGAGCCCAATTCTGGCCTGCAGAATGACAAGTCAAGACATGCAGGATTCATCTCAGATCACAATTTATTGGAGTACAGCTCAGTTGAGAAAGGTGGTAGCAATACCCCAAGCTTGAAATGCAGCCTGCTCATGTAGGGAAGCCGAGATGTGTGATTGGTGCCCAACTTAATGCCTCATTAGCATATAGCTGGTGATAGGTCCCAAATAATACCTCATTAGCATATAGCTGGTGATAGGTCCAAAGTACTACCTCAGTAGCATATTGAGGAATAACATCGGAAAGGTCACTACTCGATGCCTAATTAGCATAAGCGGCAGAGATGCAATAGCTGGGATCCAGCCAGTTGTGCAAAGGCCAACTGCACCCTACATCTCCCCCTTTTTGCTTTTCTAATGGCACAGACAGGATATAGGACATGCAGGTGTTCACCTCATGATGTGCCCACCGCTCAAAGGCTGTTTCCTGCTGTCAGGATCCCCGAGATGCCTTCCTGCGTGCAAGGTCAGTGAGGGCTGCAGGGTGCAAAGGCCATCTCAGAGGAGAATGATTCCCTATAGAGGTGGAATGACAGCTAAAGCCTCTCTGTGCAAGGGCAATCATTACAAGTCACTTAGGGTGGAGATCCAGGCTACAGGGGAGAGCCCTGCATCAACAGTCAAGCGTGCCTGAGTGAGTAGGACCTTTTCCTGACACGCTCTGATATGAATACGGCAAACCAGCCAGATGCAAAAAACAATCCCAAATAAACAGCAGACTGCAAAGGTTCCCACTCCCACACACTCTATGAAAAAGGAAAGGGCAGAAGTGAGCCAAGAAGTAAGTCCCCAAGTGTAACAGGATCCAATCTTGTAACATTCAAACATGTGATCTGGAACTTTTGATTGAGGATCATCTTTTCTTCCTCCATAGACCAATTCTCACTTTCCACCTGAATCAGGGGGAAGATGGTCAGGAGTATCCATATCAGCATCATCCTTAGAGTAGTACTCAATGCGTCTCGTCAATCTTGATGGCATCCAGACTGGCTCCTGATTCTGTGGAGAAACACATAAAGATCCCCTGGATCGAATGGTAACGTGATCCTGGCCTCACCATTGATTAGAAAGTACATCCTTCCACAAAACTTTGCCTTGATTGTTGGGTTCTAATGTCATATAACTTTTGGCAATGGTTTCCTTTTTATCATTTAAATTTAGAAAATTTATAGTGAATAAAGCAAAAGAGAGCCTTTGTTTGGGGTTGCAATTCTCGGCTATTCCACCTTTTGTTTTTTGCAGGAAGTTTTTGAGCATACAATGTGCACCCTCTATTATTCCTTGAAATTGTGGATTATAGGGCAGACCTGTGATATGATTCACTTGCATTTTGTGACAAAATGAGGCAAAACTCTTAGATTCATAGGCTGGCCCATTGTCTGTATTCAATGTATCGGGCTTGCCCCAAGCAGTCCAAGCTTCAAGGCAGTAGGTAATGACATTGTGAACCCTTTCCCCAGAAAGAGGTGTAGCATGCATTACCCCAAAACATGCACATAATGAAGCTTTCCAAATGATGGATCATGGGTTACATCCATCTGCCAAATCTCAAGTGGAAAAAATGCCTCTGGGATCAACTCCTATTTTCTGAGCAGGCAAGCCCACTTTGGACTTTGGGCTCGCCCAATTTGACTGTCTATGGCCACGTTAAACATGGCCCCAACATACCTCACATTCTTTGATTGACCACACCCAATTTTACTGACCATGCCCACACCAAACCATGCCCACTTTTACTGGCCACGCCAAGTTTGACTGCCCATGGCAACTTTGACTGTCCACACCAAAACAATACCATGCACATTTTGACCGACCACTCACAAGTGACCGAACATGCCCACTTTGACTGGCCATGCCCATGTTGATAGACCACACCCAATTTGACTGAACATAAAAACTTTGACTGACCACGCCCACTTTGGTGGTCCACACCCACACCAAGCCATGAGAACATGGACTGGTCATGCCCAGAGTGAATGACCACTCCTACTTTTACTGTCCCTGTGAACAGTGACAGACCATGCCCACTTTAACTGGCCACGCCAACATTGACTGAACATGCCCACACCAAGCCATGCCCACTTTGACTGAATTCACCCTCTTTGACTGTCCACTGCCACTGTGACCATGGCCACAACATGCCACACCTTCTTTGATTGACCACAACCCACATTGACTCACCAAGCACATTTTCTTACACAGAGCATTAACAGAGATGTTGCTTCCTTTCCTTGTTTGAACACATGTGTTTTTGTCTTCAGTGTCAATACACACATTTTCTTACACAGAATATTGGAGATTTTGACGACTCTCATTGTCTAAACACAGGTTTTTTTTTGTCTTTAGCGCCCATACACATGTTTTCTTACACAGAACATTAAGAGAGCTGTTGCTTCCTATCCTTAATATTTCACATGTGTTTTCTTCTAAACATCAATACACATGTTTTCTTACATATAGCCTTAAGAGAGATGTTGCTTTCTGTCCTCATTTGATCACAATGTTTTTTTCTTCAGCATTTATACACACACTATTTTACACAGAGCATTAAGAGAGATGTTGCTTCCTTGCTTCATTTGAACACATGTGTTTTTCATTCTGCAACAATACATGCTCTCTTACACAGAACATTTAGAAAGATGCTGCTTCCTCTCCTTGATTAAACACATGTGTTTTTATCTTCAGCGTGGATACTCACATTTTCTTACACAGACCATTAAGAAATATGTTACTTCCTATACTCTCCACTTTGACGGGTCATGACCACTTTGATAGGCCACAACCACTTTGACTTACCACGCCCACACCAAGCCACGCCCACTTTGACTGGCCACAACAACTTTGAATGACTACGGCAACACCAGATCATGGCCTCTTTATCTGAATATGCCCACACCAAGCCACACTTACTTTGACTAAATACGGACACTTTGACTGGCCACGGACACTTTGTCTGACCACGACCACTCATGCCATGCACACATTGATTGACCATGCTCACACAAGGCCATGAATACTTTAATTAAACAAGACCATTTTTGCCAAGGCCAGTTTGACTCACCATGCCCACACAATACCATGATCACTTTGACTGGCCACGCCCACTTTGACAGAACTCGTCCTCTTTGACTGTCCACAGACACTTTGACCATGGCCACAACGTGTCACATTTTCTTTGATTGACCACACCCACTTGGACTGAGCACACACACCAAACTACGCCCAATTTTACTGACCATGTCCACTATGAATGATGACTTCCACACAATAACATGCCCACTTTGACTGGCCACCCCAACTTTGACTGATCACGCCCACACAATACCATGCACACTTTGACCGACCATGCACAAGTGACCGAATGCACACAATTAAACTGGCAACGCCCACGTTGACAGACCACACCCATTTTGACTGACCATACAAACTTTGACTGACCACTCCCACTTTGGTGTTCCACACCCACACCAAGCCATGGCAACATGGACTGGTCATGCCCACAGTGACAGACCTTGCCCATGTAAACTGGACACGCTAATGTTGACTGAACATGCCCACATCAAGCCATGCCCTCTTAGACTGAACTCTCCCACTTTGACTGCCCACGGCCACTGTGACCACAGCCACAACATGCCACGCCTTCTTTGATTGACCACACCCACATTGACTGACCAAGCACACAACAAACCACGCCCACTTTGACTGGTAAACGCCATTTTGAGTGAACACGACCACAACAGGACACTCCCACTTTGATTGATCACGCCCACACAAGGCCACAACCACTTTAATTGACTAAGCCCATTTCAAATGGCCATGCACACTTTTCATGTCCATGCCTACATTGAGAGACCACTCCCATTTTAACTGACCATACAAACTTTGACTGGCTACGCCCACTTTGGTGCTCCATGTCCACACCAAGACACACCAAATTTGACAGAACACAAACACTTAGACTGACCATGCCCACAATCACTGACCACGCCCTTTTCTGGCCTCATTTGAACACATGTGTTTTTCACTTCAGCAGGAAAGCACACGTTTTCTTCCACAGAGCATTAATAGAGATGTTGCTTCCTCTATTATTTGAACAGATGTGTTTTTTTCTTCAACATCCATAGTCACGTTTTGCTACCAAGAGCATTAAGGGAGATGGTGCTTCCTCTCCTCCTTTGAACACATGTTTTTCACTTCAGTGTCAATAATCACATATTCTTACAAAGAGCAGTAAGATAGATGTTGTCTCCACTCCTAGTTCACACATCTGCTTTTCTCTTCAGCATAAATACGCATGTTTTCTTACATAGAGCATTAAGGGAGATCTTTAGTCCTCTACTTGTTTAAACTACATGTTTTCTTACATAGAGCATTAAGAGAAATGTTGCTTCCACTCCTCCTTTGAACAAATTTTTTTTCTCCTCAGAGTCAATACACACGTTTTCTTACATAGAGCATTAAGAGTGATGTTGCTTCCTTTCCTTATTTGAACACATGTGTTTTTGTCTTCAGCCTCTAAACACATGTTTTCTTACATAGGGCATTAAGAGAGATGTTGATTTCACTCCTCGTTTGAACACATTTGTTTTTCTCCTCAGCATCCATAGACATATTTCTTACACAGAGCATTAAGAGAGATGTTACTTCCTGTATTGTTTGAAAAGATGTGCTTTTTCTTCAATGTCAATAGTCACGTTTTGCTACCCAGAGCATTAAGAAAGATGGTGCTTCCTCTCCTCCTTTGAACACATGTGCTTTCATCTTCAGGGTTAATACACAACATTTCTAACACAGAGCATTAAAGGGGATGTTATTTCCTCTCCTCATTTGAACACATGTATTTTATTTTCAATGTCAATAAACATGTTTTCTTACACAGAGCAATAAGAGAGATATTGCTTTCTCTCCTGATTGAACACATGCATGTTTGTCTTCAGCATCAGGAGAAATATTTTCTTACACATAGCAATAAGAGAGATGATGCTTCCTCTCCTCCTTTGAACACATGTGTTTTTCTCTTAAACGTCAATACTCACATTTGTTTACAAAGAGCATTAGGAGAAATGTTGTCTCAAATCATAGTTTGCACACATCTTTATTCTTCAGCATCAATGCACATGTTTTCTTACACAGAGCATTAAGAGAGATGTTATTTCCTCTCCTCGTTTGATCACATGTGTTTTTGTCTTCAGTGTTCATACACAGGTTTTCTTACATAGAGCATTAAGAGAGATGTTGAGCCCTCTCCATGTTTAAACACAAGTGATTTTATCTTCAGCAACCATACACATGTTGTCTTACAAAGAGCATTAAGAGAGATGTTCCTTTTCTCCTCGTTTGCACACAAATGTTTTTTTCTTCAGCGTCCATACACACACTTCCTTACACAGAGTATTAAGAGAAATGTTGCTTCCTTGCTTCATCTCAACACATGTGTTTTTCTCTTCTGCATCGATACACACATTTTCTTACACAGAGCCTTAAGAAACATGTTTCTTCCTATACTTTCCACTATGACAGTCCATGCCCACTTTGATTGGCCACAACAACTTTTACTTAACATGACGACACCAAGCCACGCACACTTTGACTGGCCACAGACACTTTGAAAATCCATGGCCACTCCGGGTCATGGGCACTTTGTCTGACCATGCCTATACCAAGCCTCGCTTACTTTGACTGAATAAGGCCTCTTTGACTGGCCCCAGACACTTTAACTGACCACGGCCACAACATGCCACTCACATGTTGACTGAACATGCTCACACCAGGCCATGAATACTTTAATTAAACAAGCCCACTTTGGTCATGTCCAGTTTGACTGACCATGCCCACACAATACCATGCCCACTTTGACTGACCATGCCCCAAAAATACCACACATACTTTGACCAACCATGCACAAGTGATTGAACATGCACACTTTGACTGGCCACGGACACTGTAAAAGACCACTACTACAACAGGCCACACCCACTTTGATTGATCACGCCAAAATCAGGCAACAACTACGTTAATTGACCAAGCCCATTTCCAATAGCTATGCACACTTTGAATGACCACGGCTTCAGCTGGCCACAGCCACTTTGTCTGACCACGCACACACCAAGACACACTCATTTTGACTGCACACAGCCACTGTGACTGGACATGGATAATTTGACTGACTATGGCCACAAGATGCTACGCCATATTGACTGAATATGGTCACACCAGGCCATGAATACTTTAATTAAAAAAGCCAACTATGACTGGCCACATCCACTTTGACTGGCCACACACACTTTTCATGTCCAGGTTCACTTCGACAGAGCAAAGCCACTTTGACGCACGACACCCACACCAAGTCAAGCCAACTTTGATTGAACACACCCACTTAGACTGACCATGCAGAGCAGAGAAGACCAATTTAGAACTTGACACACGGAGTGGACCATCAGTGAGGTTGCTGCAGTAGAGCCTGATGGAGATTCAGAACTGCTGTGATCAGGAAGGTTAACTGGTAAGTCTCACAGGAAAATAGTGGGACCTGGGTTAAGGAGGAAAACTCTGCTTATAGAAAAAAGCAGAGAATGGGGCATCTGCTGATGAGCAGATCTAACTTGTTGGTAGTTTGGGGTAGTTTATTATATAAAGTGTTTTAAATAGGTAAGGATATGGGTGTAAATTCCTCTCACCCAATTGCAACAGCTTTGAAAGAGCTGTTGAAGAGTAATGATTTGAACATTAAATTAAGGTAGGAATTAAAGGTTATACAAGGATGAGGTTTTTAACCTCACATCCAATTTTTTGGCTCTTAAGGAGCTGCTTCATTAAGGTTTTTTTTCTGCAGCCTCTCTGCTTGCTAGCAGTGAGAGAGATAGATGGGTTAAAAGCAGCCAAGGGGGCAGAGTCAGTAATTATGATTTGTTTCAATACTATGCCTATTGCCCCACCCATCCGTATTGCCAGCCTGGTGAGGGTATCTGTTCTAAGCCACCAGACAACACAAAAGTTTGGAGGAGAGACCAACGTGAGCTGCGTCCTAGTGTGCCGCTGGCTTTTCCAGTTTTTTAAGATAACCAAGGGCAAAGGTATCATGAGCTTTTAGATTTTAAGAAAGTGAAATCCCTGGCAGAGTCTGTCCACACTTATGGCACTACTGAGTCTTTTACAGTAGCACAGGTTGAGGCATTGAGTAGATGTGCCTTGATGCCTAGTAACTGGAGTAGCTTAGCAAAAGCATGTCCCAATCCTGGGCAATATTTAGACTGGAAGTCAATTGTGACTGATCTGGCACATAGATATTTCTGGGAGAACTCTGCCAATGGGCAGCCAGCATGGAGTGCAGTTATGCTGTTAGGGCAAGGACAATGGGTAAATAATCAGACAGCATATTCTGTGGAAGTTTATACTCAAATAAACACCATCAATATTAGGGCTTGGTTAGCCCTCCCCAATAAGGGGGAGGTCTCAGGGAACCTAGTCAAAATAGTACAGGGCTGCACTGAACCGTTGTCTGACTTTGTAGCTCTAATGATGGATGGAGCAGGACAAATTTTTGGTAATGTGGAAACTGTACTGCTGCTAGTAAAGCAATTAGTTTATGAGCTGTGTACAAAAGAGTGCCAGATGGCCACTGCACCTGTATGGGCACCTCAGTGGCCTCCGTTAAAAGAAAAATTGGAAGCAGCCCCTTCTATGGAATTGTTAGAATTAACGTTAAGTTTGTTAAACAAGGAATTAAAAGATAAAGATTTATTTATTGCTCTGGAGAAGATACAGAAGGGAAAAGCTTTGAATTTTTAGGTACTATTATTCAGAATTCCCATGTTAAACCACAAAAGGTAGAAATTAGGACCAATGGTTTAAGGACTTTAAATGATTTTCAAACATTGCTTGGAGATATAAATTGGATTCGGCCATATTTGAAGTTAACTCGCTTTGAGCGTAAACCCTTATTTGACATTTTAGAGGGAAACCTAGACCTTAATTCCCCATGACAACTAACCCCAGAGGCTCAGATAGCACTTCCAAAGGTAGAGCAAGCAATTACTAGGGCACAGTTGGTGCGCTGTGATGAATCCAAGCCCATTTGGATGTGTATCCTCCCGACTTTAGGCTTTCCTACTGGTGTTCTTTGGCAAGAAGGGCCTCTACTGTGGATTCATTCTAAATCCACAGGGATGAGAACCTTGTCCCACTATCCATCCATGACAGCTGAGGTTGTGTTCTTAGGCATTAAACAATCTATTACATTTTTTGCCAAGACACCTGACCAGCTTATAGTCCCTTATACAAAAGAACAAGTAGAGATATTGGCTGCCACTACCTCAGAATGGGCTATAATGGTTTGTGCCTTTTCTGGTACAATTGATAATCATTTGCCCAAGAGTGAACTTTTAAGATTCATAGTTCAGCAGCCTGTGGTATTCCCTCGGATAACGTGGGAGCAGCCATTGAGCAATACCTTAACCATCTACACGGATGGGTCTAAGACTGGGAAAGGAGCGTAAATGGTGCAAGGAGGCTCACCTATAACTGTTGAGTGCCATCCAAACGCTCCCCAAAGAGTAGAATGCCAAGTAGTTTTAGAGGTTTTTAAATGTTTTCCTGAGTCTTTCAATTTGGTATCTGATTCATCATATGTGGTGAATGCTGTTAAAAATTTAGAAATTGTTTCCTATATTAAACTCTCTAGTATTGTAGCCTCACTTTTAGCAGGAATAAGAGGTGAGATTTTTGCATCGATCCAATCCCTTTTATATTACCCATATCTGATCTCACTCTTTGTTACCTGGTCCTATGGCAAAAGCCAATGAACAAGTTGATCTGGCAATGTGCGCTTTTGTGACATTGGTCTCAGAAACACAAGCGCGAGAGTTTTATAGCTTATAACATGTTTCATCTGCTGTTTTAAGAACCAAATTTAAAATTTCTAGGGAGATAGCTAGGAATATTGTGAAAAGCTGTTACGCTTGTGTGCAATTCTTGCCTGCTCAGAAAATATGGGTTGATTCCAGAGGCATTTTTTCCACTTGATATTTGGCAGATGGATGTTACTTCAGTATGTGCATGTCTCCATTGATATATGTTCTGGAGTAATGCACACTACACGTCTTTCTGGGGAAATGGTTTACAATGTCATTACCCACTGCCTTGAAGCTTGGGGCACTTGTGGCAAGCCCGATACACTGTAAACAGACAATGGGCCAGCCTATGCATCTAAGAGTTTTGCCTCATTTTGTCACAAAATGCAAGTGAAACATATCACAGGCCTGCCCTATAATCCACAAAGGCAAGGGATAATAGAGCTTGCATATCGTATGCTCAAGGACATCCTACAAAAGCAAAAAGGGGATATAGCAGAGAATTGCACCCCCAAACAAAAGCTCTCTTTTGCTTTATTCACTATAATTTTTCTAAATGTAAAAGACAAAAAGGAAACCATTGCCAAACATCATATGATGTCAGAACCCAACAATCAAGGCAAAGTTTTGTGTTAGGATGTAATTTCTAATCAATGGCGAGGCCTGGATTGCATTACCGTTCGATCAAGGGGATCTTTATGTGTTTCTCCACAGAATTAGGAGCCAGTCTGGGTGCAATCAAGATTGATGAGACGCATTGAGTATGACTCTAACGATGTTGCTGATATGGATACCCCTGACCGTCTTCCCCTAATTTAGGCGTAAATTGAGAATTGGTCTATAGAGGCCAAAAAGTTGATCCTCTAGCCCAAGTTCCAGATTGCTCGTTTGAATGCTACAAGATTGGAGCCTGTTACACTTGGGGACTTTACTTCTTGGCTCACTTCTGCCCTTTCCTTTTTCAAGGAGTGGGTGGGTGTGGGAACCTTTGCAGTCTGCTGTTTATTTGAGATTTTTTTGCCTCTGCCTGATTTGCCATATTCACATTAGAGCGTGTCCTGAAAAGGTCCTACTCATACAGGCACTCTTGGCTGTTGATTCAGGGTACTGCCCCGTAGCCTGGCATTCCGCCCTTATTGCCTTATAATGATTTTCTTGCACAGAGAGGCTTTAGCTGCCATTGCACCTCTATAGTGAATCATTCTCCTCTAAGATGTCCTTTGCACCCTGCTGCCCTCACTGACCTTGCATGCAGGAAGGCATCTTGGGGATCCTGGCAGCAGGAAACAGCCTTTGAGTGGTGGGCACATCATGAGGTGAACACCTGTATGACCTATATCTTGTCTGTGCCATTAGAAAAAAAAGGGGGAGATGTAGGGTGCGGTTGGCCCTTGCACAACAGGCTGGACCCCAGCTATTGCATCTCTGCTGCTTATGCTAATTAGGCATCAAGTAGTGACATATCAAATGTTATCCATCAATATGCAACTGAGGTAGTACTTTGGACCTATCAACAGCAATATGCTAATGAAGTATTACTTTTGAACTATCACCAGCTAAATGCTAATGAGGCATTACTTTGGGCACGAATCACACTTCCTGGCTTCCCTATATGCAGGCTGCATTTCAGGCTTGGGGTATTCTTACCACCATTCTCAACTGAGCTGTACTCCAATAAAGTGTGATCTGAGATGAATCGTGCGTGTCTTGATTTCTCATTCTCCAGGTCAGAATGGGGCTCGCCATGCACACCCACTTTTACACACCATGACCACACCAAACCTTGCCAACTTTGACTGAACACACCCACTTAGACTGAATATGTTCACAATGGCTGACCACGCCCTTTTCTGGCCTCATTTGAACACGTGTTTTTCACTTCAGCGGGATAACACACATTTTCTTCCACAGAGCATTAATAGAGATGTTGCTTCCTCTATTGTTTTAACAAATGTGGCTTTTTTTCAATATCAATAGTCATATTTTGCTACATAGAGAATTAAGGGAGATAGTGCTTCCCTTCCTCCTTTCAACACATGTGCTTTTCTCTTCAGTGTTAATACACAACTTTTCTTACACAGAGCATAAACAGATGCTGCTTCCTCTCCTCTTTTGAACATGTGTATTTTATTTTCAATATCTATACACATGTTTTATTACACAGAGCAATAAGTGAGATGTTGCTTTCTCTTCTCCTTTGAACTCATGCATTTTTCTCTTCAGCATCAGTACAAACATTTTCTTACACACAGCATTAAGAGAGATGTTGCTTCCTCTCCTCCTTTGAACACGTGTTTTTCTCTTCAGAGTCAATACTCACATTTGGATACAAAGAGCATTAAGAGAGATGTTGAGTCCTCCACTTGTTTAAACACAAGTTTAAACAAATTTAAAGTTTTTCTCTTCAGCGTCAATATACATGACTTCTTACATAGAGCATTAAAAGAGATATTGCTTTCACTCCTCCTTTGAACACATTTGTTTTTCTCCTCAGCATCACTACATACGTTTCCTTACACAGAGATTTAAGAGAGATGTTGCTTCCTCTCCTCGTTTGAACACATTTGATTTTCTCCTCAGCATCCATACATGCGTTTTCTTACACAGAGCATTAAGAGAGATGTTGCTACCTTTCCTTTTTTGAACACATGTGTTTTTGTCTTCAGCATCAATACACATATTTTCTTAAACAGAGCATTAAGAGAGATGTTGTTTCCTCTCCTCATTGAACACATGTGTTTTTGTCTTCAGCGCCTATACACATGTTTTCTTACATAGAGCATTAAGAGAAATGTTTCTTCCACTCCTCGTTTGAACACATTTGTTTTTCTCTTCAGCATCCATAGACAGGTTTTCTTACACAGAGCATTAAGAGAGATGTTGAGTCCTCCACTTGTTTAAACACATGTGTTTTTCTCTTCAGCATCAATACATACGTTTTCTTACACAGAGCATTAGAGATATTGAGCACTCCCTTTGTTTAAACACAGGTGTTTTTATCTTCAGCACCTATACACTTGTATTCTTACACAGAGCTTTAAGAGAAGTGTTGCTTCCTCTCCTTAATTTAACACATGTGTTTTTCTCCTAAACATCAATACACATGTTTTCTTACAAAGAGCATTAAGAGAGATGTTGCTTCTCTCCTCCTTTGAACACATATGTTTTTTTTCTTTAGCATCCATACACACACTTTCTTACACAGAACATTAAGAGAGAGTTGCTTCCTTGCTTTGTTTGAACACATGTGTTTTTCTCTTCTGCATCGAGACACACATTTTATTACACAGAGCATTAGGAAACATGTTCCTTCCTATACTTTCCCCTTAGACGGGTCATGCCCAATTTGATTGGCCACAACAACTTTGACTTAATAAGACCACACCAAGCCAAGCACACTTTGACTAGCCACAGGCACTTTGAATGTCCATGGCCATACCTGGTCATGGCCACATTGTCAGACCATGCCCACACCAAGCAACACCAACTTTGACTGAACACACACACACTTAGACTGACCATGCCTTCAATGGCTGACATCGCCCACTTCTGGCATCATTTGAAAACATGTGTTTTTCACTTCAGTGGGAAAACACATGTTTTCTTCCACAGAGCATTAATAGAGATGTTGCTTCCTCGATCTTTTTAACAGATGTGTTTTTTTCTTCAATGTCATGAGTCACGTTTTGCTATCCAGAGCATTAATGGAGATGGTGCTTCCTCTCCTCCTTTGAACACATGTGCTTTTCTCTTCAGTGTTAAAACACAACTTTCTTACACAGAGCTTAAAAAGGGATGTAGCTTCGGCTCCTCGTTTGAACACATGTATTTTATTTTCAATGTCAATACACATGTTTTCTTACACAGAGCAATAAGAGAGATGTTGCTTTCTCTCCTTGATTGAACACATGCATTTTTCTCTTCAGGATCAGTACAAACATTTTCTTACACAGAGCATAAAGACAGATGTTGCTTCCTTGCTTCGATTAACACGTGTTTTTCTATTCTTCTTCGATACACCCATTTTCTTACACAGAGCATTAAGAAATATGTTACATCCTATAATTTCCACTTTGATGGGCCACTCTCACTTTGATTAGCCACAGCAAATTTGACTCAACATGAAAACACCAAGCCATGCACACTTTGACTGGCCACAGCAAATTTGAATGTCCATGTTCAAAAGGGGTCACAGCCACTTTTTCTGACCATGCCCACACTAAGCCACACCAACTTTGACTGAACACACCCACTTAGACTGACCATGCCCACAATGGCCAGCCACACCCTCTCCTGGCCTCATTTGAACACATGTGTTTTTCACTTCAGCGGGAAAACACACGTTTTCTTCCACTGAGCATTAATAGGTATGTTGCTTCCTCTATCATTTCAACAGATTTTTTTTTCTTCAATGTCAATAGTCACGCTTTGCTACCCAGAGCATTAAGGGAGATGGTGCTTCCTCTCCTCGTTTGAACACATGTGTTTTTGTCTTTAGTCACTATACACTTGTTTCTTTCACAGAGCATTAAGAGAGATGTTGCTTCCACACCTCATTTGAACACATTTGCTTTTCTCCTCAACATCCATAGACACGTTTTCTTTCACAGAGCATTAAGAGAGATGTTGCTTCCTTTCCATGTTTGAACCTATGTGTATTTGTCTTCAGCGTCAATTCACTCGTTTTCTTACACAGAGCATTAGAGATGTTGAGCACTCTCTTAGTTTAAACACAGGTGCTTTTTTCTTACACAGAGCATTAAGAGATGTGTTGCTTCCTCTCCTTATTCTAACACATGTGTTTTTCTCCTAAACATCAATACATATGTTTTCTTACACATTGCATTAATAGAGATGTTGCTTCCACTATCGTTGGAATAGTTGTGTTTTTTTCTTCAGCATCAATAGTCACATTTTGCTACCCAGAACATTGAGGGAGATGTTGATTCCTCTCCTCCTTTGAACACATGAGTTTTTCTCTTCAGCATTAATACACAACTTTTCTTACACAGAGCATAAAAAGAGATGTTGCTTCTTCTCCTATTTTGAACACATGTATTTTATTTTCAATGTCAATACACACGTTTTCCTTTACAGAGCAATAAGAGAGATGTTGTTTTCTCTCGTCGTTTAAACACATGAATCTTTCTCTTCTGCAACAGTACAAACATTTACTTACACACAGCATTAAGAGAGATGTTGCTTCATCTCCTCCTTTGAACACATGTGTTTTTCTCTTCAGCCTCAATACTCATGTTTGCATACAAAGAGCATTAAGGGAAATGTTGCCTCCACTCCTTGCTTCTACCCTTTTTTTTCTCTTCGACATCAACACACACATTTTCTTACACAGAGCATTAAGAGAGATGTTGAGTCCTCTACTTGTTTAAACACATGTGTTTTGATCTTCAGCGTCAATACAACATGTTTACTTACACAGAGCATAAAGAGAGATGTTGTTACCTCTCCTCGTTTGAATACATGTGTTTTTGTCTCCAGCGTCAAAGCACATGTTTTCTTACACAGAGCATTAAGAGATTATTGCTTCCTCTTCTTAATCTAACACATTTGTTTTTCTCCTAAACTTGAATCCTCATGTTTTCTTACACAGAGCATTGAGAGAGATGTTGCTTTCTGTCCCCGTTTGAACACATATGTTTATTACTTCACCGTCCATACTCACACTTTCTTACACAGAGCATTAAGAGAGATGTTGCTTCCTTGCTTCATCTGAACACATGTGTTTTTCTCTTCTGCATCGATACACACATTTTCTTACACAGAGCATTAAGAAACATGTTACTTCCTATACTTCCCACTTTGACATGCCACACCCATTTTGATTGGCCATAGCCAATTTGACTTAACACGACCACACCAAGCCGTGCACACTATGACTGGCCACAGTCACTTTGAATGTTCATGGCCACACTGTGTCATGGCCACTTTTTCTGACCATGCCCACACCAAGCCATGCTTACTTTGACTGAATAAGGCCCCTTTGACTGGCCACAGATTCTTTGACTGACCACGGCCACAACATGCCACTCATATATTGACTGACCATGCTCACATCAGGCCATGAATACTTTAATTAAACAAGCCCACTTTGGTCACATCCAGTTGGAATGACTACGCTCACACAATACCATGCCCATTTTGACTGACCACGCCAACTTTGACTGGCCATGACCACGTTGAATGACCAAGCCCACACAATACCACACACACTTTGACTGACCATGCACAAGTTATTGAACATGCACACTTTGGCCACAGACACTGTGAATGACCATGACCACAACAGGCCACACCCACTTTGATTGATCACACCCACACCAGGCCAAAACCACTTTAATTGACCAAGCCTATTTCAACTGGCCATGCATAATTTGACTGACTACAGCTACAGCAGGACACAGCCACTTTGTCTGACCATGCCCACACCAAGCCATGCATACTTTGACTGCACATGGCCACTGTGACTGGACATGGACAATTTGACTGACCATGGCCACAAGATCCTATGCACACATTGACTGAATATACTCACACCAGACCATGAATACTTTAGTTAAACAAGCCACTATGACTGGCCACACACACTTTTCATTATCCATGCCCACTTTGACAGAGCACACCCACTTTGACGCATTATGTCCACACCAAGCCACACCAACTTTGACAGAACACACTAACTTAGACTGTCCATGCCCACAATGACTGACCACGCCCTCTTCTGGTCTCATTTGAACACATGAGTTTTTCACTGCAGCGAGAAAACACACATTTTCTTCCACAGAGCATTAATAGAGATGTTGCTTCCTCTATCATTTGAACAGATGTGTTTTTTTTCTTCAATGTCCATAATCACATTTTGCTACGCAGAGCTTTAAGGGAGATGGTGCTTCCTCTCCTCCTTTGAACACATGTGCTTTGCTCTTCAGCGTTAATACACAACTTTTCTAACACAGAGCATAAAATGGGATGTTGTTTCCTCTCCTTGTTTGAACACATGTATTTTATTTTCAATGTTAATACACATGTTTTCTTACACAGAGTAATAAGAGAGATGTTGCTTTCTCTCCTTGATTGAACTCATGCATTTTTCTCTTCAGCATTAGTACAAATATTTTTTTTACACACAGCATTAAGAAAGATGATGCTTCCTCTCCTCCCTTGAACACATGTGTTTTTCTCTTAAGCAGCAATACTCATGTTTGTTTACAAAGAGCATTAAGAGAGATGTTGCCTCCACTCCTAGTTTGCACAGGTCTGTACTCTTCAGCAACAAAACACACATTTTCTTATACAGAGCATTAAGAGTAATATTGAGTCCTCTACTTTTTTAAAATCATGTGTTTTCACTTTAGTGTCAATACACACATTTACTTACACAGAGCATTAAGAGGGATGTTGTTTCCTCTCCTCCTTTGAACACATGTGTTTTTCTCTTCAGCATCAATACTCATGTTTGTTTACAAAGAACATTAAGAGAGATGTTGCCTTCCCTCCTAGTTTGCACATGTATTTACTCTTCAGCGTCAATACACATGTTTTCTTACACAGAGCATTAAGAGTGATGTTGAGTCCTCTACTTTTTTAAAAACATGTGGTTTTTTTTCAGCGTAAATACACATGTTTTCTTACACAGAGCATTAAGAGAGATGTTGAGTCCTCTACTTGTTTAAACACATATGTTTTTCTCTTCAAGGTCAATACACATGTTTTCTTACATAGAGCATTAAGAGAGATGTTGCCCCCTCTCAACGTTTGAACACATGTGTTTTTGTCTTTAGCGTCCATACACACGTTTTCTTACACAGAGCATTAAGAGAGATGTTCCTTCCTTTCCTTGTTGGAACACATGTGTTTTTGTCTACAGTGTCCATACACATGCTTTCTTACACAGAACATTAAGAGATGTTAGGCCCTCTCCTTGTTTAAACACAAGTGTTTTCATCTTCAGCGACCATGCATATCTTTTCCTACACAGAGTATTAAGAAAGGTGTTGCTTCCTCTCCTTAATCTAACACATGTGTTTTTCTCCTAAATATCAATACACAAGTTTTCTTACACAGAGCATTAAGAGAGATGTTGCTTTCTGTCCTCGCTTGATCACATATGATTTTTTTCTTGAGCGTCCATACACACATTTTCTTACATAGAGCATTAAGAGAGATGTTGCTTCCTTGCTTCGTTTTAACACATGTGTTTTTCATTCTGCATCAATACACACTCTCTTACATAGAGCATTTAGAGAGATGTTGCTTCCTGTCCTTGTTTAAACATATGTGTTTTTATCTTCAGCGTCAATACACACATTTTCTTACAGAGAGCATTAAGAAACCTGTTACTTCCTATACTCTCCAATTTGATGTTCCATGACAACTATGGTTGGCCACACCCACTTTGATTACTACACCCACACCAAGCCACACCTGCTTTGACTTGCCACGGCCACTTTGAATGACCCAGACCACAGTGAACAACAGCAACTTTTTCTGACCATGCCCACACCAAGACACACTTACATTGACTGAATAAGTCCACTTTGACTGGCCATGGACACTTTGACTGACCACAGCCACAACGTAACAAGCACACTTTGACTGACCATGCCCACACCAGGTTGCAAATACTTTAATTAAACAAGCCTAATTTGGCCAAGTCAAGTTTGACTGACCATGCTCACACAATACCATGCACACTTTGACTGGCCATGCCAACTTTGTCTGGCCATGCCCAGTTTGACTGACCTCGCCCACTTTGACTGTGTACGGCCACTTTGACCACGACCAAAACATACCATGCTTTCTTTAATTGACCACACCTACTTAGACTGACCACACCCACACCAAGCCATGCCCACTTTTACTTTCCACGGCCACTATGAATGATCAAGCCCACACAATACCACACCCACGTTGACCAGCCATGCCAACTTTGACTGGCCATGACCACTTTGACTGACCACGCCCACACAATACCATGCAAAATTTGACCAACCACGCACAAATGACTGATCATGCACATTTTGACTGGCCATGCCCTTGTTGACAGGCCGTGCCCATTTTGACTGACCATAAAAACTTTGACAGGTCATGCCCACTTTGGTGGTCCATGCCCACACCAAGCCATGCCAACATGGACTTGTCATGCACACATTGACTGACCACACCTACTTTGTCCACGGGAACAGTGACTGACCAAACCCACTTTAACTGGCTATACCAAAGTTGACTCAACATGCCTACACAAAGCCACGCCCATTTTGACTGGCCACGGCCACAATGAATGACAATGACAAAAACAGGCCACATCCACCTTGATTTATCACACTCACACCAGGCCACAACAACTTTAATTGACCAAGCACATTTCCACTGGCCATGCACACTTTGACTGACCATGGCTAAAACAGGCCACAGCTACTTTGTCTGAAAATGCCCACACCAAGCCATGCTTACTTTAACTGTACATGGCCACTGTGACTGGACATGGACTCTTTGACTGACAGTGGCCACAAAATGCCACGCCAACATTGACTGAATGTGCTTACACCAGGCCACGAATACTTTAATTAAATAAACCCACTATGACTGGCCACCTCCAGTTTGACTGGCCACACACATTTTTCATGTCCACAACCACTTTGACAGAGCACACCCACTTTGATGCACACCAAGCCATGCCAACTTTGACTGAACACACCCATTAAGACTGACCATGCCCACAATGGCTGACCATGCCCTATTCTGGCCTCTATGAACACATGTGTTTTTCACTTCAGGAAGAAAACACACGTTTTCTTTAAGGAGCATTGATAGAGATGTCACTTCCTCTATCTTTTTAACAGATGTATTTTTTTCTTCAACATCAATAGTCACACTTTGCTACCCAGAGCATTAAGGGAGATGGTGCTTCCTCTCCTCCTATGAACACATGTGTTTTTCTCTTCAGTGTTAATACACAACTTTTCTTAGACAGAGCATAAAAAGAGATGCTGCTTCCTATTTTCGTTTGAACACATGTATTTTATTTTAAATGTCAACACACATGTTTTCTTACACAGAGCAATGAGAGAGTTGTTGCTTTCTCTCCACGATTGAACACATGCATTTTTCTCTTCAGCATCAGTACGTTTTCTTAAACACAGCATTAAGATTGATGTTGCTTCCTCTCCTCTTTTGAACACATGTGTTTTTCTCTTCAGCGTCAATACTCACGTTTGCTTACAAAGAGAATTAAGAGAGATGTTGCCTCCAGTCCTAGTTTGCACACGTCATTTTCTCTTCAGCGTCAAAACACACGTTTTCTTACACAGAGAATTAAGGGAGATGTTGAGTGCTTTACATGTTTAAACACTAAACACATGTGTTTTTCTCTTCAGCGTCAATACACACGTTTTCTTACGCAAAACATTAAGAAAGATATTGCTTACTTTCCTTCTTTGAACACATGTGTTTTTGTCTTCAGTGTCCATACACACGTTTTCTTACACAGAGCCTTAAGAGAGATGTGGAGCCCTCTCCTTGTTTAAACACAGGTGTTTTTATCTTCAGTGCCCATACACATGTTTTCTTACACAGAACATTAAGAGAGGTGTTGTTTCCTCTCCTTAATCTAACACATGTGTTTTTCTCCTAAACTTCAAAACTCATGTTTTCTATTCAGAGCATTAAGAGAGATATTGCGTTCTGTCCTCATTTGAACACATATGTTTTATTCTTCAACATCCATACACACACTTTCTTACACAGAACATTAAGAGAGATGTTGCTTCCTTGCTTCATCTGAACACATGTGTTTTTCTCTTCTGCATCGATACACACATTTTCTTACACAGAGCATTAAGAAACATGTTACTTCCCATACTTTCCACTTTGACATGCCATGCCCATGTTGATTGGCCATAGCCAATTTGACTTACCATGCCCACACCTAGCCATGCCCACTTTGACTGGCCACGGCCACTTTTAATGACCACGGCCATACTGGATCACACCTACTTTGTCTGACCATGCCTACACCAAGCCATGCTTACTTTGACTGAATTAGGCCACTTTGACTGGCCACGAACTCTTTGACTGACCACGGACACAACATGCCACACACACATTGACTGACCACGCTCTCACCAGGCCACGAATATTTAATTAAACAGGGCCACTTTGGCCACATCCAGTTTGACTGTCCATGCCCACACAATAACATGCCCACTATGTCCGCCCATGCAAACTTTGATTGGCCACGACCACTTTGACTGATCACGCCCACACTATACCACACACACTTTGACTGACCATGCAAAAGTGACCGAACATGCACATTTTGACTGTCCATGTACAATATGAATGACCACGACCACAACAGGCCACACCCTCTTTGACTGATCATGCCCACACCAGGCCAAAACCTCTTTAATTCACCAAGCCCATTTCCTCTCAACATGCACACTTTCACTGACCACGGCTAATACAGATCACAGGCACTTTATCTGACCATGCCCACACCCAGCCACACTCAATTTGACTGCACACAGACACGTTGACTGGACATGGACACTTTGATCAAGGCCACAACATGCCATGCCAACATTGACTGACCACGATCACACCAGGCCACAAATACTTTAATTAAACAAGCCCACTATGACTGGCCATGTCAGTTTGAGTGGCCACATACACTTTTCATGTGCAGGACCTCTTTGACAGAGCACATCCACTTTGACGGACCAAGCCCACACCAAGTCACTTCAACTTTGTCTGAACACACCCACCTAGACTGACCATGCCCAAAACAGCTGACCATGCCCTCTTCTGGCTTCATTTGAACACATGTGTTTTTCACTTCAGTGGGAAAACACACATATTCATCCACAGAGCATTAATAGAGATCTTGCTTCCACCATCGTTTGAACTGATGTGTTTTTTTCTTCAACATCAAAAATTACTTTTTGCTACTCAGAGCATTAAGGGAGATGGTGTTTCCTCTCCTCCTTTGAAGACATGTGTTTTTCTCTTCAGCGTTAATACACAACTCTTCTTATACACAGCATAAAAAGAGATGTTGCTATCTCTCCTTGTTTGAACACATGTATTTTATTTTCAATGTCAATACATGTTTTCCTACAGAGAGCAATAAAAGTGATGTTGCTTTCTATCCTCCTTTGAACACATGCATTTTTCCCTTCAGCATCAGTACAAACATTTTCTTACACACAGCATTAAGAGAGATGATGCAAAAACCACAACCACTGAATAGCTAGGGATCAGAAACACCCTGGACTGACCCTACAAACCCCAGTCCATCTATAGGAACACCTGACTCACTCTTGAGGGAGGGGGGACAAAAATGGATTTGGCCGGCAGTAAAGAAAGATCCAAGCATTGTTGGGCCAGTGTGACCATAGGACTGTCTGCTCCCTGCCAAGGGAGGGGATGAGGAGTTGCAGAGAAGAAAAATGATCAGATGTGGTGGCAGGGGGAAGAGACCTTGAATAAGGATATACAGGGATGGAAAAAATTCAGAGGGAAAGCTGAACACAAAGAACATATATTTGTAGTAATCTTATTTGAATTTCCACCCTTGATGAGCCATGCTTATGATTATTATCTTCTGTATAGTTATTGTTAACTCTTCAGCATTTTTTTAAAATTCTTTTTACTGTTTTTTTGATAAATACAAAATAAAGAAGAAAAAAAAAGATCTTAAATTTGTATCAACAAACCAAAATCCATATCAAGGTAAAATATTTTGAGATTAAAAGCTGTTTTTTATTTAAAAAAAAAAGAGAGAGATGTTGCTTCCTCTCCTCCTTTGAACACAAGTGTTTTTCTCTTCAGTGTCAATACACACATTTGTTTATGAAGAACATTAAGAGAGATGTTGCATCCACTCCTAGTTTGCACACGTCTTTTTCTCTTCAGCTTCAATACACATGTTTTCTTACACAGAGCATTAAAAGAGATGTTGAGTCCTCTACTTTAAATGCATGTTTTTTTCTCTTCAGTGTCAATGCACAAATTTTCTTACATAGAGCATTAAGACAGATGTTGCTTCCTTTCCTTGTTTCAACACATGTGTTTTTGTCTTCAGCGTCCATACATACCTTTTCTTACACAGAGCATTAAGAAAGATATTGAGCCCTCTCCTTGTTTAAACACATGTGTTTTCATCTTCAGCGCCCATACACATGTTTTCCTACACAGAGCATTAAGACAGGTGTTGCTTCCTCTCCTTAATCTTACACATGTGTTTTTCTTCTAAACATCAATACACAGGTTTTCTTACACAGAGCATTATGAGAGATGTCGCTTTCTGTCCTCATTTTATCACTTATGTATTTTTCTGCAGCATCTATACACACACTTTCTTACTCAGAGAATTTAGGGAGATGTTGCTTCCTCTCCTTGTTTAAACACATGTGTTTTTATCTTCAGTGTCATTACACACATTTTCTTACACAGAGCAGTAAGAAACATCTTACTTCCTTTACTTTCCACTTTAACAGGCCACGCCCACTTTGATTAGCCACACCCACTTTGACTTACAATGCCCCCACCAAGCCACACACAGTTTGACTTGCCATAGCCACTTTGAATGAGCAAGGCCACACTGGATCATGTCCACTTTGTCTGACCCTGCCCACACCAAGCCACGCTTATTTTGACAGAACTCACCCAATTTGACTGTCCATGGCCACTGTGACCACGGCCACAACATGCCACGACTTCTTTGATTGACCACACCCACTTTTACTGACCACGTCCACACCTAACCACTCCCATTTTGACTGGCCACAGCCACTATGATTGACCACGATCACAACAGGCCATGCCCACTTTGATTGGCCACACCCACTTTGACTTACCCTGCCCTCACCAAGCCATGCACAGTTTGACTTGCCATGCCTACTTTGAATGACCACGGCCACACCAAACCACACCCACTGTAACTGGAAATGGACATTTTGCCTGACCATAGCCACAACATGGCACGCCCATGTTGACTGAATGCTCTCACACCAGACCACGAATACTTTAATTAAACAAGCCCACTTTGACTGTCCATGCCCAGTTTGACTGGCCACACACACTTTTCATGTCCAAGCCCACTTTGACAGAGCAGACACACTTTGACGCACCATGCCCACACCAAGCCACACGAACTTTGACTGTACATCCCCATTTAGACTGACCATGCCCAATGAGCATTAAGAGAGATGTTGAGACCTCTACTTCTTTAAATACAGGTGTTTTTCTCTTCAGTGTCAATACACACATTTTCTTACATAGAGCATTAAGACAGATGTTGCTTCCATCCTCATTTGAACACATTTGTTTTTCTCGTCAGTGTCCATAAAAACGTTTTCTTACACAGAGCATGAAGAGAGATGTTGCTTCCTTTTCTTATTTGAGCACATGTGTTTTTGTCCTCAACGTCCATACACATGCTTTCTTACACAGAGCACTAAGAGAGATGTTGAGCCCTCTCCTTGTTAAAAAAACACAGGTGTTTTTAATTTCAGGGCCCATACACATGTTTTCTTACACTGAGCATTAAGAGTGGTGTTACTTCCTCTCCTTAATTTAACACATGTGTTTTTCTCCTAAAATCAATACACTTGTTTTTTTACACAGAGCATTAAGAGAAGTGCTTCTTTCAGTCCTCGTTTGATCACATATGATTTTTTTCTTCAGTCTCCTTACACACACTTTTATACACAGAGCATTAAGAGAGATGTTGCTTCCTTTCCTTGTTTGAAAAGATGTTTTTTTTTGTCTTCAGCATCCATACACAACTTTTCTTACACAGAGCATTAAGAGAAATGTTGAGCCATCTCCTTGTTTAAACACAGGTGTTTTTATCTTCAGGGCCCATACTCATGTTTTCTTACATAGAGCATTGAGAGAGGTGTTGCTTCCTCTCCTTAATCTAACACATGTGGTTTTCTCCTAAACATAAATATACATATTTTCTTACACAGAGCATTAACAGAGATGTTGCTTTCTGTCCTCGTTTGATCACATATGTTTTTTTCTTCAGCATCCATACATACACTTTCTTACACAGAGCATTAAGAGAGATGTTGCTTATTTCCTTCATTTGAACATATGTGTTTTTCTCTTATGCATCGATACACACATTTTCTTACACAGTGTCTTAAGAAACATGTTACTTCCTATACTCTCCACTCTGTTGGGCCATGCCCACTTTTTTTGGCAACACCCACTTTGACTTACCACACCAACACTAAGCCATGCACGCTTTGACTGGCCATGGCCACTTTGAATGACCACAGCCACACCGGATCATGGCCACATTGTCTGACAATGGCCACACAAAGCCATGCTTACTTTGACTAAATAAGACCACTTTGACTGGGCAAGGACACTTCGTCCACTGCCAGAACATGCTACACACACATTGACTCACCAAGCTCACACCAGGCCTCGAATACTTAATTAAACAAGCTCACTTTGGCCACGTCCAATTTCACTGATCATGCACACACAATACCATGCTCACATTGACCAGCCATGACAACTTTGATTGGCCACAACCACTTTGACTGACCACGCCCACACAATACCATGCACATTTTGACTGACCACACACAAGTAACCTAACATGCGTACTTTCACTGGCCACGCCTATATTGACAGTTCATGGCCAGTTTGGCTGCCCATGAAAATTGTACTGGCCACGCCCACTTTTGTGGTGCACCCACACACAAAGCCATGCTAACTTTGACTGGTCACACCCACACTGACTGACCATGCCTACTTTTACTGTCCAAGTGAACAGTGACTGATGCTGCCTACTTTAACTGGCCACACCAATGTTGGCTGACCATGCCCATACCAAGTCATGCCTACTTTGACTCTACTTGCCCACTTTTACAGTCCTCAGTCACTTTGAATGACCACAACCACACCGGATCACAGCTACTTTCTCTGGCCATGCCTACACCAAGCCACTCTTACTTCGACTGCACACCGCCACTGTGACTGGACATGGACCCTTTGACTGACCATGGCCACAACATGCACGCACACATTGACTGAATACGCTCACACCAGGCCACGAATATTTTAATTATATAAGCCCACTACAATTGGCCACGTCCAGTTGGTCTGGCCTCACACATTATTCATGTCCATGCCCACTTTGACAGAGCACACCGACTTTGATGCACCACACCCACAACAAGCCACGCCAACTTTGACTGAACACACCCACTTAGACTGACCATGCCCACAATGGCTGACCATGCCCTCTTCTGGCCTCATTAGAACACATGTGTTTTTCACTTCAGTGGGAAAAACACATATACTTCCACAGAGCATTACTAGAGATGTTGTTTCCTCTATCGTTTGAACAGATGTGTTTTTTTTCTTCAATATCAATAGTCAGGTTTTGCTACCCAGAGCATTAAGGGAGATGATGTTTCCTCTCCTCCTTTGAAGACATGTGTTTTTCTCTTCAGCGTTAATACACAACTCTTCTTACACAGAGCATAGAAAGAGATTTTGCTTCCTCTCCGTAGTCTAACACATGTGTTTTTCTCCTAAACATCAATGCACATGTTTTCTTACACAGAGCATTAAGAGAGATATTGTTTCCTCTCCTCGTTTGAACACATATGTTTTTTCCTTCAAAGTCCATACATACACTTTCTTACACAGAGTATTAATAGAGATGTTGCTTCCTTGCTCTATTTGAGCACATGAGTTTTTCTCTTCTGCATCAATAAACACATTTTCTTACACAGAGCATTAAGAAACATGTTACTTCCTATACTCTCTACTTTCAAAGGCCACTCCCACTTTGATTGGCCACACCTACTTTGACTTACCATGGCCACACCAAGCCACACACACTTTGACTGGCCATGGCCACTTTGAATGACCACGGCCACACTGGATCACAGCCATTTCGACCATGCCCACACCAAGCCATGATTACTTTGACTGAATAAAGCCAGTTTGACTGGCCACGAAAACTTTGAGTGGCCACGGACACAACATGCCACACACAGATTGACTGACCACGCTCACACCAAGCCACGTAAATTTTAATTAAACAAACCCACTTTGGCCACATCCAGTTTAACTGACCATGCCCACACAATACTATGCCCACTTTGACCAGCAACACCAACTTTGATTAGCCACGACCACTATGATTTTCCACGCCCACACTACACCAAGCACACTTTGACTATTCACACAAGTAACTGAACATGCACACTTTTATTGGCCATGATGACATTGAGAGACCACGCCCAGTCTGAATGACCATAAAATGTTTTACTGGCCACGCCCACTTTGGTGGTCCACACCAACACCAAACCATGACAACTTTGACCTCTCATATCCACAGTGACTGACCACGCCTACTTTGACTGTCCAAGTGAATAGTGACTGACCACGCCTACTTTAAATGGCCGCACCAATGTTGACTGACCATGCCCACTCCAAGCCATGCCCACTTTGAATTAATTTGCCCAATTTAACTGTCCACAGCCACTATGACCACAATACAACATGCCATGCATCCTTGATTGACCACACCCACTTTGACAGCCCACACCCACACCAAACCATGCCCACTTTGACTGGCCATGGCCACACTGGATCACAGCCACTTTGTCTGACCACGCCCACATGAACCAACACTTAATTTGACTGCACACAACCACTGTGACTGGACTTGGACACTTTGACTTAACAATGACCACAATATTCCATGCAAAAAATGACTGACCACGCTCACACCAGGCCATGAATACTTTAATTAAACAAGCCCAATGTGACTGGCCATGCCCAGTTTGACCTGCCACACACACTTTTCATGTCCATATTCACTTTGAAAGAGCACACCCACTTTTATGCACAACACCCATACGAAGCCATGCTAACTTTGACTGAACACACCCTCTTAGACTGATCATGCCCACGATGGCTGACCACACCCTATTCTGGCCTCATTTGAACCCACGTGGATTTCACTTCAGCAGGAAAACACACGTTTTCCTCCACAGAGCATTAATAGAGATGTTGCTTCCTCTATCATTTGAACAGATGTGTTTTTGTCTACAGCGTCCATACACACGTATTCTTACACAGAGCATAAAAAGAGATGTTGCTTCCACTCCTCGTTTGAACACATGTATTTTATGTTCAATGTCAATACATGTTTTCTTACACAGAGCAATAAGAGAGATGTTGCTTTCTCTCCTCCTTTGAACACATGCATTTTTATCTTCAGCATCATTACAAACATTTTGTTACACACAGCATTAAGAGAGATGCTGCTTCCTCTCCTCCTTTGAACACATGTGTTTTTCTCTTCAGCATCAATACTCATGTTTGCTTACAAAGAGCATTAAGAGAGATGTTGCCTCTACTCCTAGTTTTCACATGCCTTTTTATCTTCAGCATCAATACACATATTTTCTTACACAGAGCATTAAGAGAGATGTTGAGTCCTCTACTTGTTTAAACACATGTGTTTTCTCTTCAGTGTCAATGCACACATTTTCTTACACAGAGCATTAAGAGAGAAGTTGTTTCCTTTCCTTGTTTGAACACCTGTGTTTTTGTCTACAGCATCCATACATGTGTTTTCTTACATAGAGCAATAAGAGAGATGTTGCTTCCACTCCTCATTAGTTCACATTTGTTTTTCTCGTCAGCATCCATACACATATTTTCTTACAAAGAGCATTAAGAGAGATGTTGCTTCCTTTCCTTGTTTGAACACATATATTTTTCTCTTCAGCATTAATACACACGTTTTCTTACACAGAGCATTAAGAGAGGTGTTACTTCCATTTCTTAATCTAACACATGTGTTTTTCTCCTAAACTTCAATACACACGTTTTATTACAAAGAGCATTAAGAAAGATGTTGTGCCCTGTTCTCATTTGAACACATGTGTTTTTTTTTTCAGCATCCATACACACACTTTCTTACACTTAGCATTTAGAGAGATGTTGCTTCCTATCCTTGTTTAAACACAGTTGTTTTTATTTTCAGCCCCCATACACATTTTCTTACACAGAGCATTAAGAGAGGTGTTGCTTCCACTTCTTAATCTAACACATGTGTTTTTCTCCTAAACGTGAATACACACATTTTCTTACAAAGAGCATTAAGGGAGATATTGCTTCCTCTCCTTGTTTAAACACATGTGTTTTATCTTTAGCATCCGTACACACATTTTCCTACACTGATCATTAAGAAACATTTTGCTTCTTATCCTCTCCACTTTGACCAGGCTCACTTTGACTGACCAAGGCCACAGCAGGCTATGCCCACTTTGACCAGGCACACAGTGGGCCACAAACAATTTGATTGACAAAGACCACTTTGGCCTCACCCACTTTGACTCACCATGACCACACAATACCATGCCCACTTTGACTGATCACACACACAGTGACTGACCACACCCAATTTGACTGGCCATGGCCATTTTGCTTGAACACGCCCACACCAGGAAACATCTATTTTGACTGACCACTCCCACTTTGACTTACCACACCCTCTTTGACTGACCACACCCAATTTAATTGACCATGCTCATACAAGACCATGCCCACAACAGTCCACACCCATAATGACTGACCATGCCCACATTGAATGAACATGCCCACTTAGACTGGCCACATCAAGCCAAACCAGATTTGAAAGGCCACGCCCACAGTGACTGGCCACACCAATTTTGACTGGCAACCTACTCTTTGACTGACCATGCCCACAGTGACTTACCAGACCAACTTTAACTGGCCACAACATCTTTGAATGGCCATGCCCACTTTGACAGACCACGCCCAAACCAACCCTTGCCAACTTTGACTGTTTATGCCAACAGTGACTGACCACACCCACACCAAGCCATTCCTGCTTTGACGGAACATGCCTACTTTGACTGGCCAGGGCCATTTTGAATGACCATGGCCATAATGGGCCATGGCCATTTGGACTGATCATGCCCACAGCAGGCCATGACCACTTTAGTTGACCAAGCCCACTTTGACTGTCCACTACCACTTTGATTGACCAAGCAAACTCCAAGCCTCGCCCACCTTGACTGACCAAACCTACACCAGGCCTTGACCACATTGCTTGACTAAACCCAATTTGACTGAGCACACACACTTTGACTGACCACACCCACACAATACCACGCCCTCTTTGAACCAACCAATTCCACTTTGACTAGCCATGTCCACTTTGACTGACCATGCCCACACCATGCCACGCCCACTTTGACTGACCATGCCCACTTTGACTGACCATGCTCAAATTGACTGACCACACTTAATTTCAGAGACAATGTACACACAAGGCCATGCCCACACCAGGCCACACTCACAGTGACTGACCATGCCCATATTGACTGACCAAGCCCACTTAGACTGGCCACAACAAGCCATGCTAACATTGACAGGCTATGCTCATGGTGACTGACCACAACAAGTTTGAATTACTGCACCCAATTTCAATGACCATGCCCACTTTGACCTACCACACCCACTTTGACTGGACACATCCATTTTGACTGGCCTCATACTCTTTGAATGGCCACACCCACAGTGATTGACCACGAACACTTTGACTGACCACACCAACTTTGATTGGCAACGCCCACTTTGACAGACCAAGCACACACCAAGCCACACCCACTTTCACTGAACATGCCAACTTTGACTGGTCATGTCCACAGTTACTGACCATGCTGATTTTGACTGGCCACACGCATGTTGACTGACGATGCCCACACCAAGCCACCCACACATTGACTTAACACACCCTCTTTGACTGGCCATGTTCACTTTGACTGACCACACCCACTTTTATTGACCATGCCCACTTTGACTGACCACACTTAATTTCAGTGACTATGCACACCCAAGGCCACTCCCATAACAGGACACACTCACAATGATGGACCATGCCTCCATTGAGTGACCACACCCAATTGGACTGCCCACACCAAGCCCCAAAAACATTGACAAGCCACACCAACAGAGACTGGCCACAACAAGTTTGAATGACTACACCCACTTTCAATGAACACACCCACATAGGGAAATGACACCAACTTTGACTACACATGCTCATTTTGGCTGGCCACATACTATTTGACTGGCCACAGCCATGTTGACTGATGACAAGCACTTTCACTGTCCATACAAACTTCGACAGGCCACACCCATGTTGACTGCCCAAGCCCACAAAAAGCCACGCCCACTTTGACTGAATATGCCCACACCATGGCATGTCAACTTTGAGTGACCACACCCACTTTGACTGACCACACCTATTTGGAGTGAAAATGCACACACAAGGGCATGACCACACAAGGCCACACCCACAGTGAATGATCACGCCCACATTGAGTGACCATGCATACTTTGACTGCCCATGCCCACATTGATTGTCCACGCCCACTTAGACTGATCATGCCCACAATGGCTGACCACACCCTCATCATGCCTCATTTGAACACATGAGTTTTTTTGCTTCAGCATCCATACACACGCTTTCTTACACAGAGCATTAAGAAAGATGTTGCTTCCTCTCCTTGTTTTAACATATTTGTTTTTCTCTTCAGTGTCAATACATACGTTTGATTACAAAGAGCATGAAGAGAGATGTTGAGTCCTCTACTTGTTTAAACACATGTGTTTTCCTCTTGAGGGTCAATACACACATTTTCTTACACAGAGCATTAAGAGAGATGTGGTTTCCTCTCCTCGTTTGAACACATGTGTTTTTGTCTTAAGCGTCTATACACATGTTCTATTGCACAGAGCATTAAGAGAGATGTTGCTTCCTTTCCTTGTTTGAACACATGTGTTTTTGTATTCAGCGTCAATACACATGTTTTCTTACACAGAGCATTAGAGATGTTGAGCCCTCTCCTTGTTTATACACAGGTGTTTTTATCTTCAGAGCCCATACACATGTTTTCTTACATAGAGCATTAAGAGAGGTGTTGCTTCCTCTCCTTAATCTAACACATGTGTTTTTCTCCTAAACATCAATACACATGTTTTCTTACACAGAGCATTAACAGAGATGTTGCTCCCTTGCTTCATTTGAACACATGTGTTTTATTCTTCTGCATCAATACACGCTGTCTTACACAAAGCATTTAGAAAGATGTTGCTTCCTCTCCTTATTCAAACACATGTGTTTTTATCTTCAGCGTCGATACACACATTTTCTTACACAGAGTATTAAGAAGCATGTTACTTCCGATACTCTACACATTGACGGGAAATGCCCACTTTGATTGGCCACACCCACTGTGACTTACCACGCCCACACCAAACCATGCACAGTTTGACTGGCCACGGCCATTTTGAATGACCACAGCCATACCAGATTAAGGTCACATTGTCTGATCATGCCCACACCAAGCCACGCTTACTTTGACTGAATAAGTCCACTTTGACTGGCCATGGCCAGAACATGCCATGCACATGTTGACTGAACACGCTCACACCAGGCAACGAATGTGTTCACATGTGTTCAGTGGAGGAGAGGAAACATCTCTCGTAATGCTCTGTGTAAGAAAATGTGTGTATTTATGCAGAAGAGAAAAACACATGTGTTTAAACAAGTAGAGGACTCAAAATCTCTCTTAATGCTCTGTGGGCATGGTCAGTCTAAGTGCGGATGTACAGTCAAAATTTTCATGGCTTGGTGTAGGCGTGGTGTGTCAAAGGGTGTGTGCTCTGTCAAAGTGGGCGTGGACATGAAAAGTGTGTGCGGCCAGTCAAACTGGGCATGGCCAGTCATAGTGGGCTTGTTTAGTTAAAGTATTCATGGCCTGGTGTGAGAGCATTAAGTCAATGTGGGCGAGCCATGTTGTGGCCATGGTCAGTCAAAGTGTCCATGTCCAGTCACAGTGGGTTTGGTTCAGTGTGGCTATGGTCAGTCAAAGTGGGCATGGCCAGTCAATCTGTGTGTAGTTTGGTGTGGGCAAGGTAAGTCAAAGTGGGTGTGGTCAATCAAAGTGGGCATGGCCTGTTGTGGTTGTGGTCAATCATAGTGGCCGTGGCCAGTCAAAATGGGTGAGGTTTGGTGTGGGCGTGGTCAGTAAAAGTGGGTGTGGTCAATCAAAGGTGTGGCATGTAGTGGCCATGGTCACAATAGCCATGAACAGTCAAATTGAGCGAGTTCTGTCAAAGTAAGCATGGCTTGATGTGGGCATGGTCAGAAAAATTGGCCATGATCCGGTGTGGCCGTGGTCATTCAATGTGGCTGTGGCTAGTCAAACTGTGCGTGGCTTGGTGTAGGCATGTTAAGTCAAATTTGGTGTGGCCAATCAAAGTGGGCGTTGCCCATCAAAGTGGAAAAAATAGGAAGTAACATGTTTTTAATGCTCTGTGTAAGAAGATGTGTGTAACGACATTGAAGATAAAAACACATGTGTTTAAACAAGGAGAGGAAGCAACATCTCTCTAAATTCTCTGAGTAAGAAAGTGTGTGTATGGATGCTGTAGAAAAATACACATGTGATCAAAAGAGGAAAGAAGGCAACATCTCTCTTAATGCTCTGTGTAAGAAAACATGTGTATTGATGTTTAGGAGAAAAACACATGTGTTAGATTAAGGAGAGGAAGCAACATCTCTGTTAATGCTCTGTGAAAAAAAACGTGTGTATGGACACTGAAGACGAAAACACATGTGTTCAAATGAGGAGAGGAGGCAACATCTCTCTTAATGCTCTATTTAAGAAAATGTGTGTATTGACGCTGAAGAGAAAAACACATGTGTTTAAACAAGTAGAGTACTCAACATCTCTCTTAATGCTCTGTGTAAGTAAACGTATTTTGATGCTGAAGAGAAAAAGACGTGTGCAAACTAGGAGTGGATGCAACAACTCTCTTAATGCTCTTCATAAGCAAACATGAGTATTGACACTGAAGAGAAAAACATTTTTGTTCAAAGGAGGAGAGAATACATCTCTCTTAATGCTCTGTGTAAGATAACATGTGTATTGACATTGAAAATAAAATACATGTGTTTAAACGAGGATTGGAAGCAACATCTCTCTTAATGCTCTATGTTAGAAAACGTGTGTATTGACGCTGAAGAGAAAAACACATGTGTTTAAACATGTAGAGGACTCAACATCTCTCTTAATGCTCTGTGTAAGAAAACATGTGTATTGACTCTGAAGAGAAAAAGATGTGTGCAAACTAGGAGTGGAGGCAAAATCTCTCTTAATGCTCTTTGTAAGCAAACGTGAGTATTGACGCTGAAGTGAAATCACATGTGGTCAAAGGAGGAGAGGAAGCAACATCTCTCTTAATGCTGTGTTTAAGAAAATGTTTCTACTGATGCTGAAGATAAAAATGCATGTGTTCAAAGGAGGAGAGAAAGCAACATCTCTTTATATGCTCTGTGTAAGAAATGTTGTGTATTAACACTGAAGAGAAAAACACATGTGTTCAAAGGAGGAGAGGAAGCACCATCTCCCTTAATGCTCTGGGTAGCAAAACGTGACTATTGATGTCGAAGAAAATAACACATCTGTTAAAACAAGAGAGGAAGCAACATCTCTATCAATGCTCCTTAAAGAAAATGTGTGTTTTCTCACTGAAGTGAAAAACACTTGTGTTCAAAGAGGCCAGAATAGGGTGTGGTCAGCCATTGTGGGCACGGTCAGTCTTAGTGGGTGTGTTCAGTCAAAGTTGGCATGGCTTGGTGTGGGTGTGGTGCATCAAAGTCTGTGTGCTCTGTCAAAGTGTTTGTGGACATGAAAAGTGTGTGTGGCCAGTCAAACTGGACATGGCCAGTCATAGTGGTCTTATGTAATTGAAGTATTCGTGCCCTGGTGTGAGCACATTCAGTCAATGTGGGTGTGGCATTTTGTGGCCATTTTCATTCAAAGTGTCCATGTCCAGTCACAGTGGCCGTGCGCAGTTAAAGTAAGAGTGGCTTGTTGTGGGCATTGTCAGCCAAATTGGCTGTGACCTGTTGTAGCCATGGTCAGTCAAAGTGTGCATGGCCAGTGGAAATGGGCTTAGTCATTTAAAGTGTTTGTGGCCTGTTGTGGGCGTGATAAATCAAAGTGGGTGTGGCCTGTTTTGGTCGTGGTCATTCATAGTGGCTGTGGCCAATCAAAATGGGCCTGGCTTGGTATGGGCATGTTGAGTCAAATTGGCATAGCCAGTTAAATTGGGTGTGGTCAGTCACTCTTCACGTGGACAAAGTAGGCGTGGTCAGTCACTGTGTACATGACAATTCCTGGCTTGGTGTGGGCATGGACCACCAAAGTGGGCATGACACGTCAAAGTTTGTATGGTCAGTCAAAGTGGGCATGGTCTGTCAACATTGGTGTGGCCAGTCAAAGTGGGCATGTTCAGTAACTTGTGCATGGTTTGTCAAATTTTACATGGTATTGTGTGGGCGTGGCCAGTCAAAGTGGTTGTGGCCAGTCAAAGTTGGCATGCCTGGTCAATGTGGGTGTGGTATTGTGTGGGCTCGGTCATTCATATTGTCCGTGGAAAGGTAAAATGGGCGTGGTTTGGTGTGGGCGAGGTCAGTCAAAGTTGGTGTGGTCAATTAAAGAAAGCATGGCATGTTGTGGCTGTGGTGAAATTGGCCATACACAGTAAAAGCGGGCAAGGTCAGTCAAAGTGGGCATGGCCAGTCAAAGTTGACATGGCCAGTCAAAGTGTGTGTGGTATTGTGTGAGCATGGTCAGTTAAACTGGAAATGGCCAATGTGGGCTTGTTTAATTAAAGTATTCATGACCTGGTGTGAGCATTCGTGACCACACCCTCTTCTGGCCTCATTTGAACACATGTGTTTTTCACTTCAGCGGGAAATCACACTTTTTCTTCCACAGAGCATTAATAGAGATGGTGCTTTCTCTATCATTGGAACAGATGTGGTTTTTTTTCTTCAATGTCAATAGTCACGTTTTGCTACCCACAGCATTAAGGGAGATGGTGCTTCCTCTCCTCCTTTGAACACGTGTGCTTTCCCCTTCAGCATTAATACACAACTTTTCTTACACAGAGCATAAAAAGGGATGTTGTTTCCTCTCCTCGTTTGAACACGTTTTTTATTTTCAATGTCAATACACATGTTTTCGTACACAGAGCAATAAGAGAGATGTTGCTTTCTCTCCTTGATTGAACTCATGCATTTTTCTCTTCAGCATCAGTACAAACATTTTCTTACACACAGCATTAAGAGAGATGATGCTTCCTCCCCTCCTTTGAACACATGTGTTTTTCTCTTCAGCATCAATACTGACTTTTTTTTACAAAGAGCATTAAGAGAGATGTTGCCTCCTCTACTGATTTGCACACGTCTTTACTGTTCAGCATCAGTACACATGATTTCTTACACAGAGCATTAAGAGAGATGTTGAGTCCTCTACTTGTTTAAACACATGTGTTTTCTCTTCAGCGTCAATACACACGTTTTCTTACACAGAGCATTAAGAGTGATGTAGTTTCCTCTCCTCGTTTGAACACTTGTTTTTGTCTTCAGCATCTATACACATGTTTTCTTACATAGAACATTAAGAGAGATGTGGATTATACTCCATGATTGAACACATTTGTTTTTCTCATCAGCGTCCATACACACGCTTTCTTACAAAGAATATTAAGAGAGATGTTGCTTCCTTTTCTTCTTTGAACACATATGTTTTTGTATTCAGTGTCCATACACACATTTTCTTACACAGAGCATTAAAAGAGATGTTCCTTTTCTCCTCGTTTGCACACATATGTTTTTTTTTATCATCTTACACACACTTTCTTACACAGAGAGATGTTGGCGTGGTCAGTCAAAGTGAACATGGTATTGTGTTGTCATGGTCAGTCAAACTGGATGTGGCCAAAGTTGGCTTGTTTAATTAAAGTATTCATGGCCTGGTGTGAGCATGGTCAGTCAATGTGTGAGTGGCATGTTTTGGCCATGGTCAATCAAACTGTCTGTGGCCAGTCAAAGTGGCCTTATTCAGTCAAAGTAAGAGTGGCTTGGTGTGGGCATGTTCAGACAAAGTGCCTGTGTCCTGATGTTGCCGTGGTCATTCAAAGTGGCCGTGGCTAGTCAAAGTGGGCATGGCTAGGTCTGGGCATGGTAAGTAAAACTGGGTGTGGCCAATCAAATTGGGCATGGCCCATCAAAGTGGAGAGTATAGGAAGTAACATGTTTCTTAATTCTCTGTGTAAGAAAATGTGTGTATCAATGCAGAAGAGAAAATCACATATGTTCAAAGGAAGCAAGGAAACAACATTTCTCTTAATGCTCTGTGTAAGTAAGTGTGTGTATGGACGGTGAAGAAAAAAACATATGTGTTCAAATAAGGACATAAAGCAACATCTCTCTTAATGCTCTGTGTAAGAAAACATGTGTTTTGATGTTTAGGAGAAAAATACAAGTGTCAGTTTAAGGAGAGAAAGCAACACCTCTCTTAATGTTGTATTTAAGAAAACATGTGTATGGGCGCTAAAGATAAAAACACCTGTGTTTAAACAAGGAGTGGGCTCAACATATCTCTTAATGCTCTGTGTAAGAAACGTGAGTATTGTCATTGAAGAGAAAAACACATGTGTTCAAAGGAGGAGAGGAAGCAACATCTCTCCTTATGCTTTGTGTAAGAAAATATTTGTACTGATGGTGACGAGAAAAATGCATATGTTCAAACGATGAGAGAGAGCAACATCTCTCTGATTGCTCTTAATAAGAAAACATGTGTATTGACTTTGAAAATAAAATACATGTGTTCTAATAAAGAGAGGAGGCAACATCTCTTTTTATGCTCTGTGTAAGAAAAGTTGTTTATTAACACTGAAGACAAAAGCACATGTGTTCAAAGGAGGAGAGGAAGCACCATCTCCCTTAATGTTCTGGGTAGCAAAACGTGACTATCGATATTGAAGAAAAAAACACATCTGTTCAAATGATAGAGTAAGCAACATCTCTATTAATGCTCTGTGGAAGAAAAAGTGTCTTTCCTGCTGAATTGAAAAACACATGTGTTCAAATGAGGCCTGAAAAGGGTGTAGTCTGCCATTATGTGCATGGTCAGTCTAAGTGGGTGTGTTCAGTCAAAGTTGGTGTGGCTTTGTGTGGGCGTGGTGCTTCAAAGTTGGTGTGCTCTGTCAAATGTTTGTTGACATGAAAAGTGTGTGTGGAAAGTCAAAGTGGATGTGGCCAGTCATAGTGGACTTGTTTAATTAACGTGGTCGTGGCATGGTGTGAGCATATTCAGTCAATGTAGGTATGGCACGTTGTGGCCATGGTCAGTCAAAGTGTCCATATCCAGGCACAGTGGCCGTGTATAGTTAAAGTAAGCATGTCTTGGTGTGGACTTGGTCATACAAAGATGCTGTGACCTGTTGTAGCCGTGGTCAAAGTGTGTATGGCCAGTGAAGATGGGCTGGGTCAATTAAAGTGGTTGTGGCCTGATGTGGGTGTGATCAATCAAAGCCGGAGTGACCTGTTGTGGTCCTATAATTTATAGTGGCCCTGGCCAATCAAAGTGGGGGTGTTTTGGTGTGGGCTTGATCAGTCAAAGTGGACGTGGACAGTCAAAATGGGCATGTTCGGTCAATTGTGTGTGGTCGACAAATGTGCATAAGTATTGTGTGTGTGTGGTCAGTCGAAGTGTTCGTGGCCAGTGAAAGTTGATGTGGCAGGGCAAAGTGGGCGTGGTGTTGTGTGCGCATGGTCATTCATAGTGACCGTGGCCAGTAAAAGTGTGCATTGTTTGGTGTGAGCATGATCAGTCAAATTGGGTGTGGTCAATCAAAGAAAGCATGGAATGTTTTGGCCATGGTCAAAGTGGCTGTGGATAGTCAAATTGGGCGAGTTAAGTCATAGTGGGCATGGTCAGTCAATGTTTGCATGGTCGGTCAAAGTGTGCATGTTATTGTGTGGGCGTGGTCAGTCAAAGTGTTCGTGGCCAGTCAAAGTCGGAGAGGCTGGTCAAAGAGGGCATGGTATTGTATGGGTGTGGTCATTCATAGTGGCCATGGCCAGTAAATGTTTGCATGGTTTTGTGTGGGCATGGTCAGTCAATATGTGTGTGTTCAATCAAAGAATGCGTGGCATGTTGTGGCCGTGGTCAAAGTGGCCGTGGACAGTCAAAGTTGGTGAGTTCAATGAAAGAGGGCATGGCCAGTCAACATATGCATGGCCAGTCAAAGTGGGCATGTTCGGTCACTTGAGCATGGTATTGTGTGGGCATGGTCAGTCAAAGGATTTGTGGCCAGTCAAAGTTGGCATGGCCGGTCAAAGTGGGCATGGTATTGTGTGGGCATGATCATTCATAGTGGTTGTTGCCAGGAAAAGTGGGCGTGGTTTGGTGTGGGCATGGTCAATCAATATGAGTGTGGTCAATCAAAGAATGTGTGGCATGTTGTGGCCGTGGTCAAAGTGGTCGTGGACATTCAAAGTAGGCGAGTTCAGTCAAAGTAGGTTTGGGCAATGTTGACCTGGCCGCTCAAAGTGGGTATTGTATTGTGTGCGTATGGTCAGTCAAACTGGACTTGGCCAAAATGGGCTTGTTTAAATAAAGTATTCGTGGCCTGGTGTGAGTGTGGTCAATGTGTGCGTGGCATGTAGTTGCCGTGGTCAGTCAAAATGTCTGTGGCCAGTGAAAGTGGTCTTATTCAGTCAAAGTAAGCCAGAATTGGTGTGGGCATGGTCAGATAAAGTGGCTGTGATCCGGTGTGGCCGTGGTCATGCAAAATGGCCATGGCAAGTCCAAGTGGGCGTGGCTTGTTGTGCAGGTGATAATTCAAAGAGGGTGTGGCCAATCAAAGTGGGGTTGCTCCGACAGAGTAGCGAGTATAGGAATTAACATGTTTCTAAATGTTCTATGTAAGAAAATGTGTGTATTGACACTGAAGATAAAAACACATGTGTTTGAACAAGCAGAGGAAACAACATCTCTCTAAATGCTCTGTGTAAGAGAGCGTGCATTGAAGCAGAGGAGAAAAACACATGTGTTCAAAAGAAGCAATGAAGCAACATCTCTCTTAATGCTCTGTTTAAGAAAACATGTGTATATGCGCTGAAGATAAAAATACCTGTGTTTAAACAAGGAGAGGGCTCAACATCTCTCTTAATGCTCTGTGTAAGAAAACATGTGTATGGACGCTGATGAGAAAAACACATGTGTTCAAATGAGGAGAGGAAGCAACATTACTCTTAATGCTCTATGTAAAAATATGTGTGTATTGATGCTAAAGAGAAAAGGACGTGTGCAAACTAGGAGTGGAGGCAACATCTCTCTTAATGCTCTTCATAAGCAAACGGGAGTATTGACGCTGAAGAGAAAATTACCTGTGTTAATGGAGGAGAGGAAGCAACATTTCTCTTAATGCTGTGTGTAAGAAAATGTTTGTAATGATGCTGAAGAGAAAAATGCATGTGTTCAAATGAGGAGAGAAAGCAACATCTCTGATCATGCCCACAATGGTTGACCACATCCTCTTCCGGCCTCATTTGAACATATGTGTTTTCATCTCAGCGGAAAAGCACACATATTCTTCCACAGAGCATTAATAGAGATGTTGCTTCCTCTATTGTTTGAACAGATGTGTTTTTTTCTTCAATATCAATAGTCATGTTTTTCTACCCAGAGCATTAAGGGAGATGGTGTTTCCTCTCCTCCTTTGAAGACAAGTGTTTTTCTCTTCAGCGTTAATACACAACTCTTCTTACACTGAGCAGAAAAAGAGATGTTGCTTCCTCTCCTCATTTGAACACATGTATTTTATGTTCAGTGTCAATACATGTTTTCTTACAAAGAGCAATAAGAGAGATGTTGCTTTTTCTCCTCCTTTGAACACATGCATTTTTCTCTTCAGCATCACTACAAACATTTTTTTACACACAGCATTAAGAGAGATGTTGCTTCCTCAACTCCTTTGAACACTTGTGTTTTTCTCTTCAGTGTCAATACTCAAGTTTGTTTACAAACAGCTTTAAGAGAGATGTTGTCACCAATCCTAGTTTACACACGTCTTTTTCTCTTCAGTGTCAATACACACGTTTTCTTACAGAGAGTATTAAGAGAGATATTGAGTCCTCTACTTGTTAAAACACATGTGTTTTTCTCTTCAGCATCAATACCCACGTTTTCTTACACAAAGCATTAAGAGAGAGATTTCCTCTCCTCGTTTGAACACATGAGTTTTTCTCTTATGCATCGATACACACATTTTCTTACACAGAGCATGAAGAAACATGTTACTTCCCATACTCTACCCTTTGACAGGCCATGCCCACTTTGATTGGCCACACTCACTTTGATTTACCACACCCACTCCAAGCCACACACACTTTGACTGGCCATGGCCACTTTCAATGACCATGGCCACACTGGATCACAGCCACTTTGACCATGCCCACATCAAGCCATGCTTACTTTCACTGAATAAGGCCACTGTGACTGGTATGGACACTGTGACTGGCCACAGATACAACATGCCACACATACATTGACTGACCACACTCACACCAGGCCACAAATACTTTAATTAAACAAGCCCACGTTGGCCACGTCCAGTTTGACTGTCCATACCCACTCAAAACCACGCCCACTTTAACCAGCCAAGCAAACTTTGATTGGCCACGACCACTTTGACTGCCCATGCCCACATAATACCAAACACAGTTTGACCATCCATGCACAAGTGACCGAAAACACACATTTTGATTGGCCACGGACACTATGAGTGACCACGATCACTACAGGCCACACCCACTTTGATTGATCATGCCCACTCCAGGTCACAACCACTTTAATTCTCGACGCCCATTCCACTGGCCATGCACACTGTGACTGACCACGGTTACAACAGGTCACAGACACTTTGTCTGACTACGCCCACACCAAGCCACGCTTACTTTAACTGCACACAGCCACTGTGACTGGACATGGACTCTTTGACTGACCATGACCACAACATGCCACGCACCCATTTACTGAATACTCTTTCCAGGCCACAAATTCTTTAATTAAACAAGCACAATATGACTGGACATGTCCAATTTGACTGTCCACACACACTTTTCAAGTCCACGCCCATTTTGACAGAGCACACCCACTTAGACTGACCATGCCCACAATGCCTCATTTGAACACATGTGTTTTTCACCTCAGAGGGAAAACACACATTTTCTTCCACAGAGCATTAATAGAGATGTTGCTCCTCTATTGTTTGAACAGATGTGTTTTATTCTTCAATGTCAATAGTCATGTTTTGCTACCCAGAGCATTAAGGGAGATGGTGCTTCCTCTCCTCCTTTGAACACATGTGCTTTTCTCTTCAGTATTAATACACATCATTTCTTACACAGAGCATAAAAAGGGATGTTGCTTCCTCTTCTCATTTGAACACATGTATTTTACTTTAAATGTGAATACACATGTTTTCTTACACAGAGCAATAAGAGAGATGTTGCTTTCTCTCCTTGATTGAATTCATGCATTTTTCTCTTCAGCAGCAGTACAAACATTTTCTTACACACAGTATTAAGAGATGATGCTTCCTCTCCTGCTTTGAACACATGTGTTTTTCTCTTCAGCGTCAATACTCATGTTTGTTTACAAAGAGCATTAAGAGAGATGTTGCCTCCACTCCTATATTGCACACATCTTTATTATTCAGTGTCAATACACAGGTTTTCTTACACAGAGCATTAAGAGTGATGTTGAGTTCTCTACTTGTTTAAACACTTTTTTCTCTTCAGTGTCAAAACACACGTTTTCTTACAGAGAGCATTAAGAGAGATGTTGTTTCCTCTCCTCATCTGAACATATGTGTTTTTGTCTTCAGTGTCCATACACTCGTTTTCTTACACAGAGCATTAAGAGAGATGATGAGCCCTCTCCTTGTTTAAAAACAGGCAATTTTATCTTCAGCACCCATACACATGTTTTCTTACACAGAGCATTAAGAGAGATGTTCCTTTCCTCCTCGTTTGCACAATATGTTTTTTTCTTCAGCAGCCATACACACATTTTCTTACACAGAGCTTTAAAAAACATGTTACTTCCTATACTTTCTACTTTGGCAGGCCACGTACACTTTGATTGGCCACAACAACTTTGACTTAACACTACCACACCAAGCCATGCACACTTTGACTTGCCAAAGATACTTTGAATGTCCATGGTCACATGGGGTCATGGCCACTTTGTCTGACCATGCCCACACCAAGCCATGCTTACCTTGACTGAATGTGGCCATGTTGTAGTATGTTTTTTTTGGCCTGTTTGGGTCTGGAGATTTGTGAGGCACACGTGTGGTGCCGGTGGTGTGGAGCCTGGTCTGTGTGCCCGCAGCTTTTGCCCCCTAAAAGAAATGAATTATATGTTTATATATTTTATATTGTTTGGCCCATATCTTAAGCACATTACTAGCTAGATCTTTTTTTTAAATTAACTTATTTTTATGAATTTACCCACCATGTGGCTTGCAGCCCGTGGCTCACCTGAATCTCTATATGTTTCTTCTTCGGGGGACAGATGGCGACTAGTAAACTCCACCCCTTCTTCCTACCTGGCTGCCTCTGATTCTCCACCCACTTCTACAGTGCCTTGCATGGGTCCAAACAGTTATTTATTTATATTGTACAGAGAACATTCCACCACATGGCCACTTTGACTGGCCACGGACACTTTGACTGACCATGGCCACAACATGCCACTCACACATTGACTGACAATGCTCACATTAGGCCATGAATACTTTAATTAACCAAGCCCAATTTGGCCACGTCCAGTTTGACTGGCCATGCCCACACAATACCACACACACTTTGACTGACCATGCACAAGTGATCAAACATGCACACTTTGACTGGCCACGGACACTGTGAAAGACCACGACCACAACAGGCCACACACTCTTTTATTGATCACGCCCACACCAGGCCACAAGCACTTTAATTGACCAAGCCCATTTCGACTGGCCATGCACACTTTGTCTGACCACGCCTACAGCAGCCCACAGCCACTTTGTCTGACCATGCCCACACCAAGGCACGCTTACTTTGACTGCACACAGCCACTGTGACTGGACATGGACAATCTGACTGACAATGGCCACAAGATGCTACACCCATATTAACTGAATATGCTCACACCAGGCCATTAATACTTTAATTATACAAGCCAACTATGACTGGCCACATCCACTTTGACTGGGCACACACACTTTTCACATCCATGCCCACTTTGACAGAGCAAACCCACTTTGACACACAACACCCACACCAGGCCATGCCAACTTTGACTGAACACACCCACTTAGATTGACCAAGCCCACAATGGCTGACCACGCCCTCTTCTGGCCTCATTTGAACACATGTGTTTTTCACTTCAGCGGGAAAACACTCGTTTTCTGCAACAGAGCATTAATAGAGATGTTGCTTCCTCTATCGTTTGAACAGATGTGTTTTTTCTTCAATGTCAATAGTCACGTTTTGCTACCCAGAGAATTAAGGGAGATGGTGCTTCCTCTCCTCCTTTGAACACATGTGTTTTTCTCTTCAGCATCATTACACACAATTTCTTACACAGAGCATTAAGAGAAATGTTGTTTCCTCTCCTCATTTGAACACATGTGTTTTTGTCTTCAGCTTCTCTACACATGTTTACTTACATAGAGGATTAAGATAGATGTTGCTTCCACTCCTCATTTGAACACATTTGTTTTTCTCCTCAGCATCCATAGACATGTTTTCTTACACAGAGCATTAGAGATGTTGAACACTCTCTTTGTTTAAACACAGGTGTTTTTATCTTCAGTGCCCATACACATGTTTTCTTACACAGAGCATTAAGAGAGGTGTTGCTTCCTCTCCTTAATCTAACACATACGTTTTTCTCCTAAACATCAATACACATGTTTTCTTACACAGAGCAATCATAGAGATGTTGCTTCTTCTATCGTTTGAACAGATGTGTTTTTTTCTTCAGCGTCCATACACACAATTCCTTACACAGAGCATTAAGAGAGATGGTGCTTCCTCTTCTCCTTTGACCACATGTGTTTTTCTCTTCAGTGTGTATACACAACTTTTGTAACACAGCACAAAAAAAGAGATGTTTCTTCCTTCAATACTTATGTTTTCTTACACAGAGCATTAAGAGAGATGTTGTTTTCTGTCCTCCTTTGAACACATATGGTTTTTTCCTCAGCATCTATGCACTTTCTTACACAGAGCATTAAGAGAGATGCTGTTTTCTTGCTTCGTTTGAACACATGTGATTTTCTCTTCTGCATCGATACACACATTTTCTTACACAGAGCATTAAGAAACATGTTACTTCCTATACTGTCCACTTTGATGAGCCATGCCCACTTTGATTGGCCACACATTTTGATGTACCATGCCCACAGATAGCCACTCCCACTTTGACAGGCCAAGGCCACTTTGAATGTCCACCGCCACACTGGGTCACAGCCACTTTTTCTGACCATTCCCACACCAAGCCATGCTTACTTTGACTGAATAAGGCCACTTCGACTGTCCACGGAAAATTTTACTGACCACGACCACCACATGCCATGCACACATTGACTGACCATGCTCACACCTGCCCTTGAATACTTTAATTAGCAAGCCCACTTGGACCTCGACCAGTTTGACCATGCCCACACAATACCATGCCAACTTTGATGAGCCATGCCAACTTAGATTGGCCACGACCAATTTGCCGGACCATGCCCACACAACACCATGCACACTTTGACAGACCACACACAAGTAACCGAACAGGCCTAATTTGAATGGCCATGCCCACATTGACAGACCATGCACAGTTTGAGTGACCTTAAAAATTTTAATGGCAATGTCCACTTTGGTGGTTTACACACACAGTAAGCCATGCCAACTTTGACAGGTCTTGTTCACAGTGACTGTTCATGCCTACTTTGATTGTCCAAGTGAACAGTGACTGACCATGCCTACTATAACTGGTCACGCCAATGTTGACAGAATATGCCCACAGCAAGCCATGCCAACTGTGAATTAACACACCCACTTCTACTGTCCACAGCCACTTTGACCACGGATACAACATGCCATGCCTTCTTTGATTGACTACACCCACTTTGACTGACCACCCCCACACACCAAACCACACCCACTTTGACTGGCTTCGGCCACTTTGAATGGCCATGGCCACAACACCAACACCCACTTTGATTGATCACGCCCAAACCATGCCACAACCACTCTAATTGACCAAGCCGATTTCAACTGGTCATGCGCAATTTGAGTGACCAGGGCTACAACAGGTCACAGCAACTTTGTCTGACCACCACACAAAGCCATGTTTACTTTGCCTGCACATGGCCACTGTGACTGGACATGGACAATTTGACTGACCATAGCCACAACATGCCATGCTCACATTGACTGACCATGCTCACAACAGGCCACAAATAGTTTAATTAAACAAGCCCATTATGGCTGGCCACGTTCAGTTTGACTGGCCACACACACTTTTCATGTCCATGCCCACTTTGAAATAGCAGTCCAGTAGGGCGCGATTTGGCCCTTGCACAACTTGCTGGACCCTAGCTATTACATCTGTGCTGCTTATGCTAATTTGGCACTCCTTACCACCTATCACCAGCTATATGCTAATGAGGTATTACTTTGGACCTATCACCAGCTATATGCTAATGAGGCATTACGTTGTAGACCAATCATGTGTCCCAGCTTCCCTATATTAGTAGGCTGCACTTCGGGCTAGAGGTCTTTTTTCCACCATTCTAAACTGAGCTGTACTCCAATAAAGTGTGATCCGAGAAGAATCATGCATATGGTGACTAGTCATTCTTCAAGCCAGAAAGAGGTTCGTCACAAGTGGCACTGAAACCCGGAAAGCTTCGCGCCTCGCAGAGAAGACTGATTCAGAATTCCACACACAGAGTGCACCCACAATGAAGTTGCTGCAGAAAAGTCTGAAGGAGATTCAGAACTGCTGTAATCAGGAAGGTTAACTGGTAAGTCTCACAGGAAAATAGTGGGACCTGCATTAAGGAGGAAAACTCTGCTTGTAGAAAAAAGCAGAGAACAGGGCGTCTGTTGATGAGTGTATCTAACCTGTTGGTAGTTTGGGGTTGTTTAGGATATAAAGGGTTTTAAATAGGCAAGGATATGGGTGTAGAATCGTCTCACCTGATTGCAACAGCTTTGAAAGAGCTGTTGAAGAGTAATGGTGTGAGCGTGAAATTAAGGTAGGAATTAAAGGTTATACAAGGATGAGGTTTTTAACCTCATGTCCAATTTTTTTGGCTCTTAAGAAGCTGCTTCATTTAGGTTTTTTTCTGAGTCTACTCTGCTTTCAAGCAGTGGGAGAGATAGATCAGTTAAAAGCAGCCAAGAGGGGTGGAGTCAGTAATGATGATTTGTTTCTTCTACTGCACCTATTGCCTCCCTCTGTATTGCCAGCCTGGTGAGGGCATCTGTTCTAAGCTACCGGACAACACAAAAGTGTGGAAGAGAGTCCAGTGTGAGCTACTTCCTAGTGTGCTGCTGGCTTTTCCAGTTTTTCAAGATAACCAGGGACAAAGGTATCATGTGCTTTCAGATTTTAAGACAGTGAAGTGCCTGGCAGAGTCTGTCAGTACTTATGGCACTACTGTGCCTTTTACAGGTTGAAGCATTGAGTAGATCTGCCATGATGCCTAGTCACTGGAGTAGCTAAGCAAAAGCATGTCTCAATCCTGGGCAATATTTAGACTGGAAGTCATTGTGACTGATCTGGCACATAGTCAGGCCTGGGAGAACGCTGCCAATGGGCAGCCAGCATGGACTGCAGATATGCTGTTAGGGCAAGGACAATGAGTAAACAATCAAACAGCATATCTTGTGGATGTTTATACTCAAATAAACACCATCAATATTAGGGCTTGGTGAGTCCTCCCCAATAAAGGGGAGGTCTCAGGGAACCTAACCTAAATAATACAGGGCAGCATTGAACCATTTCTGACTTTGTAGCTCACATAATGGATGGAGCAGGAAAAATTTTTGGTGATGTGGAAATCGCACTGCTGCTAGTAAAGCAATTAGTTTATGAGCAGTATACAGAAGAGTGCCAGATGGCCACTGCACCTGTATGGGTACCTCAGTGGCCTCTTTCTAAAGAAAAATTGGAAGCAGCCCCTTCTATGCAATTGTAAGTATTAGCGTTTAGTTTATTAACCAAAAAATTAAAAGATAAAGACTTATTTATTGCTCTGGAGAAGATACAGAAGGGAGGAGCTATTGAACTTTTAGGAGCTATTATTCAGAATGCCCATGTTAGACCACAAAAGGTAGAAATTAGGACCAATTGCTTAAGGACTATAAATGATTTTCAAACATTACTTGGAGATATAAATTGGATTCGGCCATATTTGAAATTATCTCGCTTTGATCTTAAACTCTTATTTGATATTTTAGAGGGAAACCCAGATCTTAATTTTCCACACTAAATGATCCCAGAGGCTCAGATAGCACTTCCAAAGGTAGAACAAGCAGTTACTGGGGCACAGTTGGTGCGCTGTGATGAATCCAAGCCCATTTAGATGTGTATCCTCCCCACTTTAGGCTTTCCAACTGGTGTTCTTTGGCAAGAAGGGCCTCTACTGTGGATTCACTCTAAATCAACAGGGATAAGAACCTTGTCCCACTATCCATCCATGACAACTGAGGTTGCGTTTTTAGGCATTAAACAATCTATGACATCTTTTGCCAAGACACCTGACTGAATTACAGTCCCTTATACAAAAGAACAAGTAGAGATATTGGCTGCCACTACCTCAGAATGGGCTATATTGGTTTGTGCCTCTTCTGGCCTCATTTGAACACATGTGATTTTCACTTCAGTGGGAAAACACACATTTTCTTCCACAGAGCATTAATAGAGATGTTGTTTCCTCTATTGTTTGAACAGATGTGTTTATTACTTCAATGTCAATAGTCATGTTTTGCTGCCCAGAACATTAAATGAGATGGTGCTTCCTCTCCTCCTTTGAACACATGTGCTTTTCTCTTCAGCATTAATACACAACTTTTCTTACACAGATCATGCAAAGGGATGTTGCTTCCTCTCCTCATTTGAACAAATATATTTCATTTTCAATGTCAATAAACATGTATTCTTACACAGAGAAAAAGAGAGAGGTTGCTTTCTCTCCTTGAGTGAACACATGTATTTTTCTCTTCAGCATCAGTAAAAACATTTTCTTACACACAGCGTTAAGGGAGATGATGCTTCCTCTCCTGCTTTGAACACATGTGTTTTTCTCTTCACCGTGAATACTCATGTTTGTTTACAAAGAGCATTAATAGAGATGTTGCCTGTACTCCTATTTTGCACACATCTTTACTCTTCAGCATCAATACACACGTTATCTTACACAGAGTATTAAGAGAGATGTTGAGTCCTCTTCTTGTTTAAACACATGTGTTTATCTCCTCAGTGTCAATACACATGTTTTCTTACATAGAGCATTAAGCGATATGTTACTTCCACTCCTCCTTTGAACACATTTGTCTTTCTCCACAGGGTAAATACACAAGTTTTCTTTCACAGAGCATTCAGAGAGATGTTGTTTCCTCTCATCTTTTGAAGACATGTCTTTTTGCTTTCAGCATCTATACAAATGTTTTCTTACACAGAGCATTAGGAGAGAAGTTGCTTCCACTCCTCGTTTGAAGACATTTGTTTATCTCCTCAGCGTCCATACACATGTTTTCTTACATAGAGCATTAAGAGAGATGTTGCTTCCACTCCTCGTTTGAACACATTTGTTTTTCTCCTCAGCATCCATAGACATGTTTTCTTACACAGAGAATTATCAGAGATATTGCTTCCTTTCCTTGTTTGAACACATGTGTTTTTGTCTTCAGCATCAATACACACATTTTCTTACACAGAGCATTAGAGATGTTGAGCACTCTCTTTGTTTAAGCACAAGTGTTTTTATCTTCAGTGCCCATACTCATGTTTTTTTACACAGAGCATTAAGAGAGGTGTTTCTTCTTCTCCTTAATCTAACACAAGTGTTTTTCTCCTAAACATCAATACACATGTTTTCTTACACAGAGTACTAATAGAGATGTTGCTTGTTCTGTCAGTTGAAGAGATGTGTTTTTTTCTTCAGTGTTAATAGTCACCTTTTGCTACCCAGAGCATTAAGGGAGATGCTTCTTCCTCTCCTCCTTTGAACACATGTATTTTTCTCTTCAGCGTTAATACACAACTTTTCTTACACAGCACAAAAAAGAGATGTTGCTTCCTCTCCTATTTTGAATACATGTATTTTATTTTCAATGTCAATACACATGCTTTCTTATACAGAGCAACAAGAAAGATAATGTTTTCTCTTCTCTTTTGAACATATGCATCTTTCTCTTCAGCATCTGTACAAATATTTTCTTACACACAGCATTAAGAGACTTGCTGCTTCCTCTCCTCCTTTAAACACATGTGTTTTTCTCTTCAGCATCAATACTCATGTTTGCTTACAAAGAGCATTAAGAGAGATGTTGCCTCCACTCCTAGTTTGCACATGTCTTTTTCTTCAGCGTCAATATACACGTTTTCTTAAACAGAGCATTAAGAGAGATGTTGAGTCCTCTACTTGTTTAAACACATGTGTCTTTCACTTCAGCATCAATACACAAGATTTCTTACACAGAGCATTAAGAGAGTTGTTGTTTCCTCTTCTCATTTTAACACATGTGTTTTTTGTATCCAGCGTCCATACACACCTTTTCTTACACAGAGCATTAGAGATTTGGAGCCCTCTCCTTGTTTAAACACAGGTGTTTTTATCTTCAACACCCATACACATGTTTTCTTACACAGAGCATTAAGAGCACTGTTGCTTCCTCTTCTTAATCTAACACATGTGTTTTTCTCCAAAACTTCAATACTCATGTTTTCTTACACAGAGCATTAACAGAGATGTTGCTTTCTGTCCTCGTTTTAACACATATGTTTTTTTCTTCAGTGTCCATACAGGTTTTCTTACACAGAGCAGTAAGAGAGATGTTGCTTCCTTGCTTTGTTTGAACACATGTGTTTTTCTCTTCTGCATTGATACACATATTTTATTACACAGAGCATTAAGGAACATGTTACTTCCTCTACTCTTCACTTTGACGGGCCATGCCCGCTTTGATTGGCCATACAAAGTTTGACTTACCACGCCCACACCTAGACATGCCCACTTTGACTGGCCATGGCCACTTTGAATGACCACGGCCACAGCAGGTCACAGCCACTTTGTCTGACCATGCCCATACCAAGCCACGCTTACTTTGACTGAATAAGGCCACTTTGACTGGCCACAGACACTTTTACTGACCACGGCCATCACATGCCATGCACACATTGACTGACCACGCTCACAGCAGGCAATGAATACCTTAATTAAACAAGCCCACTTTGGCCACGAACAGTTTCACCATGCCCAAAAAATACCACGTCCACTTTGACTGGCAACACACAAGTCACCAAACAGGCCTACTTTGAATGGGCATGTCCACATTGCCAGACCACACCCAGTTTGACTGACCATAAAAATTTTACTTGCCAAGCCCACTTTGGTGGTCCATGCATATGCCAAGCCATGCCAACTTTGACTGGTCATGCTCACAGTGACTGTCCATGCCTACTTTGATTGTCCAAGTGAACAGTGACTGACTATGCCTACGTTCACTGGCCACACCAATGTTGACTCACCATGCCCACAGCAAGCCATGCCAACTTTGACTGAAAACACCCACTTTTACTGTCCACGGCCACTTTGACCACTGATACAACATGCTACACCTTGTTTGATTGACCACACCCACTTTGACTGACCACGCCCACTTTGACATTTCACGGCCACTGTGAATGACCACGACCACAACAGGCCACACTCACTTTTATTGATAATGCCCACACCAGGCCACTACCACTTTAATGGACCAAGCCCATTTCAACTGGCCATGCACACTTTGAGTGACCACAGCTACAACATTTCACAGCCACTTTGTCTGACCACACCCACACCAAGGCACATTTACTTTGCCTGCACACAGCCACTCTGAAAGGAAATGGACAATTTGACTGACCATGGCCACAATAAGCCACGCCCACATTGACTGACCATGGTCACACCAGGCCACAAATACTTTAATTAAACAAGCCCACTATGGCTGGCCATGTCCTGTTTGACTGGCCACACACACTTTTCATGTCCATGCCCACTTTGACAGAGCAGTCCAGTATTGAGCGGTTGACACTTGCACAACTTGCTGGACCCTATCTATTACATCTGTGCTGCTTATGCTTATTTGGCACTCCGTACCAACTATCACCAGCTATATGCTAATGAGGTATTTCTTTGGACCTATCACCAGCTATATGTTAATGAGGCATTACATTGTGCACCAATCATGGGTCCCAGCTTCCCTATATTAGTAGGCTGCATTTCAGGCTTGGGGTCTTCTTTCCTCCATTTTCAACTGAGCTGTACTCCAATAATGTATGATCTGAGAAGAATTGTGCATGTGGTGACTCGTCATTCTTCAGGCCAGAGAGCGGTTCGCCATAAGTGGCGTGGAAACGAGGGAACCTTCGTGCCCCGCAGAGTAGACTGATTCAGAACTTGACACACAGAGTGGACCATCGATGAGGTTGCTGCAGTAGAGTCTGAAGGAGATTCAGAACTGCTGCAATCAGGAAGGTTAACCGGTAAGTCTCACAGGAAAATAGTGGGACCTGCATTAAGGAGGAAAACTCTGCTTGTAGAAAAAGGCAGAGAACGTGACGTCTGCTGATGCGTGGATGTAACCTGTTGGTAGTTTGGGGTTGTTTAGGATATAAAGGGTTTTAAATAGGCAAGGATATGGATGTAAATTCCTCTCACCCAATTGCAACAGCTTTGAAAGAGCTGTTGAGGAGTAATGGTGTGAGCATTAAATTAAGGTAGGAATTAAAGGTTATACAAAGATGAGGTTTTTAACCTCATGTCCAATTTTTTTGGCTCTTAAGGAGCTGCTTCATTAAGGTTTTTTTCTGAGTCCACTCTGCTTGCTAGCAGTGGGATAGATAGATGAGTTAAAAGCAGCCAAGAGGGGTGGAGTCAGTAATGATGATTTGTTTCTTCTAATGCACCTATTGACCCCCCTTCCGTATTGCCAGTCTGGTGAGGGCATCTATTCAAAGCCACGGGACAACACAAAAGTGTGGAAGAGTGTCCAGTGTGAGCTCCATCCTAGTGTGCAGCTGGCTTTTCCAGTTTTTCAAGATAACCAGGGGCAAAGGTATCAAAAGCTTTCAGATTTTAAGACAGTGAAATCACTGGCAGTCTGTCTGCACTTATGGCACTACTGTGTATTTTACTGTAGCACAGGTGGAGGCATTGAGTAGATCTGCCATGAGGCATAGTCACTGAAGTAGCTAAGCAAAAGTGTGTCTCAATCCTGAGCAATATTTAGACTGGAAGTCACTGTGACTGATCTGGCACATAGTCAGGCCTTTGAAAACACTGCCAATGAGCAGCCAGCATGGCCTGCAGATATGCTGTTAGGGCAAGGACAATGGGTAAATAATCAGACAGCATATCTTGTGGAAGTTTATTCTAAAATAAACACCATCAATATTAGGGCTTGGTGAGCCCTCCCGAATAAGAGGAGGTCTCAGGGAACCTAACCAAAATAATACAGGGCAGCACTGAACCATTTTCTGACTTTGTAGCTTGCATAATGGATGGAGCAGGACAAATTGTTGGTGATGTGGAAACAACACTGCTGCTAGTAAAGCAATTAGTTTATGAGCAGTGTACAAAAGAGTGCCAGATGGCCACTGCACCTGTATGGGTACCTCAGTGGCCTCCTTCTAAAGAAAAATTGGAAGCATCCCCTTTTATGGAATTGTTAGAATTAGAGTTTAGTTTATTAACTAAGGAATTAAAAGATAAAGATTTATTTATTGCTCCAGAGAAGATACAGAAGGGAGGAGCTATTGAACTTTTAGGAGCTATTATTCAGAATGCCCATGTTAGACCACAAAAGGTAGAAATTAGGACCAATTGCTTGAGGACTTTAAATGATTTTCAAACATTGCTTAGAGATATAAATTGGATTCGGCCATATTTGAAATTATCTCGCTTTGAGCTTAAACCCTTATTTGATATTTTAGAGGGAAACCCAGATCTTATTTCCCCACACCAACTAACCCCATAGGCTCAGATAGCACTTCAAAAGATAGAGCAAGCAATTACTAGGGCACAGTTGGTGCAATGTGATGAATCCAAGACCATTTGGATGTGTATCCTCCCCATTTTATGCTCTCCAACTGGTGTTCTTTGGCAAGAAGGGCCTCTACTATGGATTCATTCTAAATCTACAGGGATGAGAACCTTGTCCCACTATCCATCCATGATGGCTGAGGTTTCTTATTAGGCATTAAACAATCTATTACATCTTTTGCAAAGAAACCTGACTGACTTATAGTCCCTTATACAAAAGAACAAGTAGAGATATTGGCTGCCACTACCTCAGAATGGGCTATAATGGTTTGTGCCTTTTCTGGTACAATTGATAATCATTTGCCCAAGAGTGAACTTTTAAGATTCATAGTTCAGCAGCCTGTGGTTTTCTCTCGGATCACATGGCAGCAACCATTGAGCATTGCCTTAATCATCTACATGGATGGGTCTAAGACTGGGAAAGGAGCCTACATGGTGCAAGGAGGCTCACCTGTAACTGTTGAGTGCCGTTCAAATGCTCCCCAAATAGTAGAATGCCAAGTAGTTTTAGAGGTTTTTAAATGTTTTCCTGAGTCTTTCAATTTGCTATCTGATTCATCATATGTGGTGAATGCTGTTAAAAATTTAGAAATTGTTTCCAATATTAAACCCTCTAGTATTGTAGCCTCACTTTTAGCAGGAATAAGAGGTGAGATTTTGCACTGATCCAATTCCTTTTATATTACCCATATCTGAGGTCACTCTTTGTTACCTGGTCCTATGTCAAAACCCAATGAACAAGTTGATCTGGCAACGTACGCTTTTGTGGCATTGGACTCAGAAACACAAGCGTGAGAGTTTCATAGCTTATACCATGTTTAATCTGCTGTTTTAAGAACTAAATTTAAACTTTCTAGGGAGAAAGCTAGGAATATTGTGAAAAGCTGTTCTGCTTCTGCGCAATTTTTGCCTGCTCAGAAAATAGGGGTTTATCCCAGAGGCATTTTTTCCACTTGAAATTTGGCAGATGGGTGTTACCCATGTTCCATCTTTGGAAAGATTCAGTATGTGCATGTCTCCATTGATACATGTTCTGGGGTAATGGATGCTACACCTCTTTCTGGGGAAAGGGTTCACAATGTCATTACCCACTGCCTTGGAGCTTGGGCCACTTGGGGAAGCCCGATACACTAAAAACAGACAAAGGGCCAGCCTATGCATCTAAGAGTTTTGCCTCATTTTGTCACAAAGTGCAAGTGAAACATATCACAGGCCTTCCCTATAATCCACAAGTTCAAGGGATAATAGAGTGTGCACATCGTACGCTCAAGGAATTCCTGCAAAAACAAAAAGGGGGAAAAGCAGAGAATTGCACCCCCTAACAAAGGCTCTCTTTTGCTTTATTCACTATAAATTTTCTACATTTATATGATATAAAGGAAACTGTTGCCAAATGTCATATGACATCAGAACCCAACAATCAAGGCAAAGTTTTGTGGAAGGATGTACTTTCTAATCAAAGGCAAGGCCCGGATCACATTACCATTTGATCCAGGGGATCTTTATGTGTTTCTCCACAGAATCAGGAGCCAGTCTTAGTGCCATCAAGATTGACGAGATGCATTGACAATGACTCTAAGGATGATTCTGATAGGGATACTTCTGACTGTCTTCCCCCTGATTCAGGCGGAAAGTGAGAATTGGTCTATGGAGGATGAAACAATGATCCTCAAGCAAAAGTTCCAGATCACACATTTGAATGCTATAAGATTGGAGCCTGTTACACTTGGGGACTTTACTTCTTGGCTCACTTCTGCCCTTTCCTTTTTCAAAGAGTGAGTGGAAGTGGGAACTTCTCTCGTAGCCTGGCTCTCCACCCTTAGTGCCTCATAATGATTGTCCTTGCACAGAGAGGCTTTAGTTGCCATTGCACCTCTATAGGGAATCATTCTCCTCTGAGACGGCCTTTGCACCCTGCCACCCTTACTGGCCTTGCATGCAGGAAGGCGTCTTGGGGATCCTGGCAGCAGGAAACAGCTTTTGAGAGGTGGGCACATCATGAGGTGAAAACCTGTATGGCCTATATCCTATCTGTACCATTAGAAAAACAAAAGGGGGAAATGTAGGTTGCGGTTTTTCCTTGCACAGCTTGCTGGACCCCAGCTATTGCATCTGTGCTGCTTATGGTAATTAGGCGTCAAGTAGTGACCTATCCAATGTGATCCCTGAATATGCGAATGAGGTATTATTTGGAACTATCACCATCTATATGCTAATGAGGTATTACTTTGGAACTATCACCAGCAATATTCTAATGAGGCATTATGATGGGCACCATTCACACGTCCCTGCTTCCATATAAGCAGGCTGTATTTCAGGCTTGGGATCTTCTTACCACCATTCTCAACTGAGGTGTACTCTAATAAAGAGTGATCTCAGAAGAATCTTGTGTGTGGTGACTCATCATTCTGCAGCCCAGAAAGTGGCTCAACACACAAAAGCTGTTCATACACCATGCCCACACTAAGTTGTGCCAACTTTGACTGAACACACCCACTTAGACTGACCATGCCCACAATGGCTGACCTCGCCCACTTCTGGCATCATTTGAACACATGTGTTTTTCACTTCAGGGGGAAAACACACGTTTTCTTCCACAGAGCATTAATAGAGACGTTGCTTCCTCTATCTTTTGAAATGATGTGTTTTTTTCTTCAACATCAATAGTCACGTTTTGCTACCCAGAGCATTGAGGAAGATGGTGCTACCTCTCCTCCTTTGAGCACATGTGTTTTTCTCTTCAGCCTTAATACACAACTTTTCTTATACAGAACATAAAAATAGATGTTGCTTCCTCTCCTCATTTGAACACATGTATTTTATTTTCAATGTCAATACACATGTTTTATTACATAGAGCAATAAGAGAGATGTTGCTTTCTTTCCTCGTCTGAACACATGCATTTTTCTCTTCAGCATCAGTACAACCATTTTCTTATACACAGCATTAAGAGAGATGATGCTTCCTCTCCTCTTTTGAACACATGTGTTTTTCTCTTCAGCGTCAATGCACATGTTTTCTTACACAGAGCATTAAGAGATGTTGAGTCCTCTACTTGCTTAAACACATGTGTTTTCTCTTCAGCGTCAATGCACACATTTTCTTACACAGAGCATTAAGAGGGATGTTGTTTCCTCTCCTCGTTTGAACACAGCTGTTTTTGTCTTCAGCATCCATACACATGTTTTCTTACACAGAGCCTTAAGAGAGGTGTTGGCTTCTCTTCTCAATCTAACACATATGTTTTTCTCCTAAACATCAATACACATGTTTTATTACACAGAGCATGAAGAGAGAAGTTGCTTTCTCTCCTCGTTTGAACACATATGTTTTTTTCTTTTGCTTCCATACACACACTTCCTCTCACAGAGCATTAAGACGGATGTTGCTTCCTTCCTTCGTTTGAACACATGTGTTTTTCTCTTCTGCACCAATACATGGTCTCTTACACAGAACATTAAGAAAGATTTTGATTTCTGTCCTCGTTTGAACACATATGTTTTTTTCTTCAATGTCCATGCACACAATTTCTTACACAAAGCATTTACAGAGATGTTGCTTCCTCTCCTTGTTTTAACACATGTGTTTTTATCTTCAGAGTCGATACACACATTTTCTTACACAGAGCATTAAGAAACATGTAACTTCCTATACTTTCCACTTTGATGGGCCACACCCACTTTGATTGGCCACTCTCACTTTGTTTTACCATGCCCACACCAAGCCATGCACACTTTGACTGGCCACGACCATTTTGAATGGCCACGGCCACAACATGCCAAGCTCACATTGGCTGACCACACTCACACCAGGCCAGTAATGCTTTAATTAAACAACTCCACTTTGGCCACTTCCGGTTTGAGTGACCATGCTCACACAATACCACTCCCACTTTGACTGACAATGCCAACCTTGATTGGCCACGACTACTTTGACTGAACACGCCCACACAATACCATGCATTCTTTGACTTTTCACACACAAGTAACTGAATACGCACACTTTGACTGTCCACGGCCACTTTGACCACAGATACAACATGCCACGCCTACTTTGATTGAACACACCCACTTTGACAGCCAAAACATACTCCAAACCATGCCTACTTTGACTGGCCATGGCCGCACTGGATCACAGCCACTTTGTCTGACCACGCCCACACAAAGCCATGCTTAATTTGACTACACACAACCACTGTGACTGAACATGGACACTTTGACATACCATGACCACAACATGCCATGCACACAATGACTGACCATGCTCACACCAAGCCATGAATATTATAATTAAACAAGCCCACTGTGACTGGCCACATCCAGTTTGACTGGCCATACACACTTTTCATGTCCAAGTCCACTTTGAAAGAGCACACTCACTTTGTTGCACCACACCCACACCAAGCCATGCCAACTTTGACTGAACACACCCACTTAGACTGACCATGCCCACAATGGTTGACCACACCCTCTCCTGGCCTCATTTGAACACACGTGGTTTTCACTTCACTGGGAAAACACACGTTTTCCTCCCCAAAGCATTAATAAAGATGTTGCTTCCACTATCGTTTGAACAAATGTGTTCTTTTTCTTCAACTTCAATAGTCAAGTTTTGCTACCTAGAGCAATAAGGGAGATGATGCTTCCTCTCCTCGTTTGAACACATGCGCTTTTCTCTTAAGGGTTAATACACAAGTTTGCTTACACAGAGCATAAAAAGAGATGTTGCTTCCTTTCCTCGTTTGAACACATGTGCTTTTCTCTTCAGCGTTAATACACAACTTTTCTTACACAGAGCATTAAGAGAGATGTTGTTTCCTCTCCTCGTTTGAACACATGTGTTTTTGTCTTCAGCATCTATACACGTGTTTTCTTACATAGAGCAATAAGAGAGATGTTGCTTCCACTCCTCATTTTAACACATTTGTTTTTCTTGTCAGCATCCATACACACATTTTCTTACACAGAGCATTAAGAGAGATGTTGCTTCCTTTCCTTATTTGAACACATGTGTTTTTGTCTACGGCGTTTATACTCATGTTTTCTTACAAAGAGCATTAAGAGACATGTTGTTTCCTTTCCTTGTTTGAATACATATGTCTTTCTCTTCAGCGTTAATACACAGGTTTTCTTACACAGAGCATTAGAGATGTTGAGCCCTCTCCTTGTTTAAACACAGGTATTTTTATCTTCAGCACCCATACATATATTTTCTTATACAGAACATTAAGAGAGGTGTTGCTTCCAATTCTTAATCTAACACATGTGTTTTTCTCCTAAACATCAATACACACATTTTCTTACAAACAGCATTAAGAGAGAAGTTGCGCCCTGTTCTCATTTGAACACATGTGTTTTTTTCTTCAGCGTTCATACACATTTTCTTACAAAGAGCATTAAGAGAGATGTTGCTTCCTCTCCTTGTTTAAACGCATGTGTTTTTATCTTCAATGTCCATACACACATTTTCTTACACTGAGCATTAAGAAACATGTTACTTCTTATCCTCTCTACTTGGCCAGGCCCACTTTGACTGACCAAGGCCATAACAGGCTATGCCCACTTTGACCAGCCACACACTGGGCCACAAACAATTTGATTGACAAGGAACACTTTCACTGTCCACGCCCACTTTGACTCACCGTGCTCACAATACCATGCCCACTTTGACCGATCACACACACAGTTACTGACCATACCCAATTTGACTGGCCACAGCCAATTTTCTTGAACACACCCACCCAAAGACACACCTATTTTGACTGACCACTCCCACTTTGACCTACCACGCCCTCTTTGACTGACCACACCCAATTTTATTGACCATGCTCATACAAGACCACACCCACACCAGGCCACACCCACAATGACTGACCATGCCCACATTGAATGAACACACCCACGTACACTGGCCACACCATGCCACAACAACTTTGACAGGCCATGCCCACAGTGACTGGCCACACCAATTTTGACTGGCAACCTACTCTTTGACTGAACATGCCCACAGTGACTTACCAGACCAACTTTGACTGTCCACAACTTTGAATGGCCACACCCACTTTGACACACCACGCCCACACCAACCCTTGCCAACTTTGACTGGTTATGCCAACAGTGACTGACCACACCCACACCAAGCCATTCCAACATTGACTTAACATGCCAACTTTGGCAGGACACGGCCATTTTGAATGACCATGGCCACAATGGGCCATGGCAATTTGGACTGATCATGCCCACAGCAGGCCATGACCACTTTAGTTGACCAAGCCCACTATGACTGGCCATGGCCACTTAGAGTGACCAAGCAAATACCAAGTCAATCCCACTTTGACTGACCACACCCACACCAGGCCTTGACCATGTTACTTGACTAAGCCCACTTTGACTGGCCACACCCACTTTGACTGACCACACCCACACAAAACCACACCCTCTTTCAACTAACCACTTCCACTTTGACTGGAAATGTCAATTGACTGACCATGCCCACATCATGCCATGCCAACTTTGACTGACCACACCCACTTTGAATGACCATGCTCAATTTGACTGACCACACTTAAATTCAGTGACAATGTACACACAAGGCCATGCCCACACCAGGTCATACTCACAGTGACTGACCATGCCCATATTGATTGACCATGCCCACTTAGACTGGCCACACCAAGCCATGCTAACATTGACAGGCTATGCACACAGTGACTGGCCATGACAAGTTTGAATGACTATACCCAATTTCAATGACCATGCCCACTTTGACCTACCACACCCACTTTGACTGCACACACCCATTTTGACTGGCCACAAACTCTTTGACTGGCCAAACCCACACTAATTGACCACACACACTTTGACTGACCACACCAACTTTGATTGGCCACGCCCACTTTGACAGAACCAAGCACACACCAAGCCATGCCCACTTTCACTGAACAAGCCAACTTTGACTGGACATGCCCACAGTGACTGACCATGCTGACTTTGACTGGCCACACGCATGTTGACTGACCATGCCCACACCAAGCCACCCCCACTTTGATTTAACACACCCTCTTTGACTGGCCATGTCCACTTTGACTGACCACACTCACTTTTACTGACCATGCCCACTTTGACTGACCACACTTAATTTCAGTGACTATTCACAACCAAGGCTACTCCCATAACAGGACACACTCATAATGATGGACCATGCCCACATTGAGTGACCACACCCACTTAGACTGCCCACACCAAGCCACAAGAACATTGACAAGCCACACCAACAGAGACTGGCCACAACAAGTTTGAATGACTATACCCACTTTCAATGACCACACCCACATTGGGAAACCACACCAACTTTGACTGCACATGTTCATTTTGGCTGGCCACATACTATTTGACTGGCCACAGCCATGTTGACTGATGACAAGCACTTTCACTGTCCATGCAGACTTTGACAGGCCACACCCATGTAGACTGCCCAAGCCCACAAAAGCCATGCCCACTTTGACTGAACATGCCCACACCAGTGCATGCCCACTTTGAGTGACCACACTCACTTTGAGTGACCACACCTATTTGGAGTGACAATGCACACACAAGGGCACGACCACACATGGCCACACCCACAGTGAATGATCATGCCCACATTGAGTGACCACACCTACTTTGACTGGCCATGCCCACATTGATTGTCCATGCCCACTTAGACTGACCATGCCCACAATGGCTGACCACACCTTCATCATGCCTCATTTGAACACATGAGTTTTTTGCTTCAGCGTCCATACACAGGCTTTCTTACACAGATCATTGGGATGCTGCTTCCTCTCCTTGTTTTAATATATTTGTTTTTCTCTTTAGTGACAATACATACATTTGCTTACAAAGAGCATGAAGAGAGTTGTTGAGTCCTATCTTGTTTAAACACATGTGTTTTCCTCTTCAGGGTCAATACACACGTTTTCTTACACAGAGCATTAAGAGAGATGTTGTTTCCTCTCCTCGTTTGAACACAAGAGTTTTTGTCTTCAGCATCTATACACATGTTCTATTACACAGAGCATTAAGAGAGATTTTGCTCCCTTTCCTTGATCGAACACATGTGTTTTTGTCTTCAGTGTCAATACACACATTTTCTTACACAGAATGTTAGAGGTGTTGAGCCCTCTCCTTGTTTATACACAGGTGTTTTTATCTTCAGCGCCCATACACATGTTTTCTTACATAGAGCATTAAGAGAGGTGTTGCTTTCTCTCCTTAATCTAACACAAGTGTTTTTCTCCTAAACATCAATACACATATTTTCTTGCACAGAGCATCAAGAGAGATGATGCTTTCTGTCCTCATTTGATTACATATGTTTTTTTCTTCAGCGTCCATACACACACTTTCTTACAAAGAGCATTAAGAAAGATGTTGCTCCCTTGCTTCGTTTGAACACATGTGTTTTTCCCTTCTACATCAATACACACTCTCTTACACAGAGCATTTAGAGAGATGTTGCTTCCTCTCCTTCTTTAAACACATGTGTTTTTATCTTCAGCATTGATACACACATATTCTTACACAGAGCATTAAGAAGCATGTTACTTCCTATACTCTACACTTTGATGGGAAATGCCCATTTTATTAGCCACACCCACTTTGACATATCACACCCACAACAAGCCACGCCAACTTTGACTGGCCACGGCCACATTGAATGACCATGGCCACACCAGATCACGCTCACTTTGTCTGACCATGCCCACACCAAGCCATGCTTACTTTGACTGAATAAGGCCACTTTGACTGACCATGGCCAGAACATGACACGCACACATTGACTGAACACGCTCACACCAGGCTATGAATACTTTAATTAAACAAGCCGACTTTGGCCAAGTCCAGTTTGACTGACCATGCACACACAATAACACACCCACTTTGACTGGCTATGCCAAATTTGACAGACCATGCCCACTTTGACTGAAATCGCCCTCTTTGACTGTCCACGGCCAATTTGAAAATGGCCACAATGTGCCACACTTTCTTTGATTGACCACACCCACTTTGACTGACCATGCCCACACCAATCCACGCCCACTTTTACTGGCCACGGTCACTATGAATGGCCACTTCCACACAATACCATGCCCATTTTGAAAGGCCACTCCCACTTTGAAAAGCCACACCCATGTTGATAGAAAATGCCAAGTTTGACTGACCATAAAACTTTGGTTGTCCATGCCCACACTAAGCCATGCCAACATGGAATGGTAATGACCACAGTGACTCACCACTCATACTTTGACTGTCCATATAAACAGTGACTAACCAAGCCCACTTTAACTGGTCATGCCAATGTTCACTGACTACACCCACACCAAGCCATGCCAACTTTGACTGAATACACCCACTTAGACTGAACCTGCCCAAAATGGATGACTATGCCCTGTTCTGGCCTCATTTGAACACATGTGTTTTCCCTTCAGCGGGAAAACACACATATTCTTCCACAGAGCATTATTAGAAATATTGCTTCCTCTATCTTTAGAACAGATGTGTTTTTTTCTTCAACGTCAATAGTCACGTTTTGCTACCCACAGCATTAAGGGAGATGGTGCTTCATCTCCCTTTGAACACATGTGCTTTTCTCTTCAGCATTAATACACAACTCTTCTTACACAGAGCATAAAAAGAGATGTTGCTTAGTCTCCTCGTTTGAACACATGTATTTTATGTTCAATGTCAATACATGTTTTCTTACAGAGAGCAATAAGAGAAATGTTGCTTTCTATCCTCCTTTGAACACATGTATTTTTCTCTTCAACATCAGTACAAAAATTTTCTTATACACAGCATTAAGAGAGATGTTGCTTCCTCCCCTCCTTTGAACACATGTGTTTTTCTCTTCAGTGTCAATACTCACGATCGCTTACAAAGAGCATTAAGAGAGATGTTTCCACCAATCCTAGTTTGCACATGTCTTTTTCTCTTCAGTGTGAATACACACATTCTCTTACAGAGAGCATTAAGACAGATGTTGAGTCCTCTACTTGTTTAAACACATGCGTTTTCCTCTTCTGCATCAATACATACATTTTCTTACACAGAGCATTAAGAGAGATGTTGTTTCCTCTCCTCATTTGAACACATATAATTTTTGTCTTCAGCGTGTATACACATCTTTTCTTACATAGAGAAAAGAGAGATGTCTCTTCCACTCCTCATTTGAACACATTTGTTTTTCTCATCAGCATCCGTAAACAAGTTTTCTTACACAGAGCATTAAGAGAGATGTTGAGCCCTCTCCTTGTTTAAACACAGGTGTTTTAATCTTCAGTGCCCATACACATATTTTATTACATAGAGCCTTAAGATTGGTGTTGCTCGGCTTCCCACCATGACCTCTAACTGAGCGAACCAACTACAGGGGTCTCTGAAAGGCAGATTCAGACCCCACCCAGAGCTCCTGCTGAGGGAATTTGCACGGCTCCCGCCATGACCACAAACTGAGCTAACCAAAAACTGCAGGGGTCTCTGAAAGACAGAATCAGACCCTGACCAGAGAGGTGACAGGAGGCAAACAAACCTGAGTGCCACAACTGACCAGGACCCATTAATTGTGAACCACTGAAGTCATGGGCAAACGTCAGTGCAAAAAAATTACATAATAATACAAAGGACAACATGGTAACTTCAGTAGAGAGTGGCAATCTTACAAATAAAAGATCTGAACGGAGCAATGAAGAGGAAACAGAAGGAAGCAACACCAAAAATTCCTTTTTGATGATCATCGAAGCTCTCAAAGAAGATATGAAAAAAAGCCTTAAAGAAACAGAAGAAAATACAAACAAAAAATTGGAAGAGATGAACAAATCTATGAAAGAAACATGCCAGGAACTAAAAGCTGAAATAAAAGCTGAAATAGAAGCAATAAAAAAGTCGCAAAATGAGGCAAAAATGGAAATAGAAAACCTGAAGAAAAAAGCTGGAACTACAGATACAAGCATAACAAACAGAGTTCAAGAGATGGAAGATAGAATCTCTGAAGTGGAAGACTCAGTAGCTCAAATAGATATATCATTCAAGGAAAATAGTAAAACTAAAAAAGCCATAACTCAAAATGTTCAGGAAATCTGGGACACCATGAAAAGACCTAATTTGAGAATAATAGGAATAGAAGAAGAATACCAGCTCAAAGGCACAGATAAGGTTTTCAATAAAATCATAGAAGAAAACTTTCCTAACCTGAAGAAGGAAAAGCCTATAAAGATACAAGAAGCTTACAGAACACCAAATAGATATGATCCCAAAAAAAAGTCAGCACGCCACATTATAATCAAGCCACAAAACATACAGAACAAAGAAAAAATTTTAAGAGCTGCAAAAGAAAAGGGCCAACTCACATATAAAGGCAGACCTATCAAAATAATGCCTGACTATTCAATGGAAATGATGAAAGCTAGAAGGGCTTGGTCAGAAGTTATACAGATGCTTAAAGAGCATGGCTGCCAAACTAGAATACTATACCCTGCAAAATTATCAATCACCATAGATGGAGTAAACAAGGTATTTCAGGACAAAGTCAGACTGAAAGAATATCTATCTACCAATCCAGCACTACAGAGAGTATTAGAGGGAAAACTACAACCTGAGGACCCCAGATACATCCAGGAAATCACAAACAATCATTAAGTCCACAGAAGAATACTCTAGAGAAAGGAAATATAAACAAGTTACCACCAAAAATGGCAGGAATTATGAATCAATGGTCACTAATTTCCCTTAATATCAATGGACTCAACTCTCCTATAAAACGTCTCACTCTAGCAAGATGGATACAACAATAGAAGCCATCCTTCTGTTGCCTACAAGAAACACACCTCAACTGCAAAGACAGACACAGGCTTAGAATAAAGGGTTGGGAAAAGATTTTCCAGTCAAATGGTACTAAGAAACAAGCAGGGGTTGCAATCCTAATATCTAACAAAGTAGACTTTAAGCTAAAAGCAATAAAAAGGGACCAAGACGGTCACTACTTATTAATCACAGGAAAAATTGGTCAAGAGGAGATTTCAATCTTAAAAATTTATGCCCCTAATATAGGGGCACCTATATATGTAAAAGAAACACTGCTAAAGCTCGAATCCCACATCAATTCTTACACCCTAATAGTGGGAGACTTCAATACCCCACTTTCAACCCTGGATAGATGAACCAGACAGAGCCTCAACAGAGAAATAAGGAATCTAAATGAGGTTATGATGCAAATGGATGTTGTAGATATCTACAGAACCTTTCACCCAAAGGCAAAGGAATATACATATTTCTCAGCACTTCATGGAACTTTCTCCAAAATTGACCACATAATTGGTCATAAAGCAAATATCAGCAGATACAAAAAAGTGGAAATAATACCTTGTAACACATTGGACCATCAGGGCCTAAAGTTAGAGTTCAACAACATCAAAACCCAAAGAAAGACTACCAACTCATGGAAACTTAACATCAATCAGCTGAACCATCTCTGGGTCAAGGAAGAAATTAAGAAAGAAATCAAAGTCTTCCTAGAATTCAATGAAAATGAATCTACAACATATCCAAACTTGTGGGACACAATGAAAGCAGTCTTAAGAGGAAAATTCATAGCGC